>VDFB02057605.1:0-36867 GCA_007258455.2 Sequoia sempervirens
CAAATGAACTGAACTTCTAAAAATAGCGACTCAAAATGAACTTCAGTATCTTCTGCATGCAACCCAAAAATCATTCAGTTGAACTGAAGTCAGAAACCCTAATTAGGGCGCACCAGTCAACTTGTTTTGAAAAGTCAACTTTGACCCTTAAGACGTTTTCCAGACTTAGCCAATTTTGATGAAAATTTGGATTTTGATCCTCGTCGAAGCCTCTGTTTGCACACTGATTCTGGACGACTGACAAGCCTAATTGGCTAGCTGACGATTGTAATGGATAGCAGAGTTGAAACTGACGAGATCATCCCTTGGGTTTGAAACCACAAAATTGAGATCTGAAGGCTCAAAAATCCAAGCGCCCTTTTCAAAAGCTGCTCTTTTTCACAGACTTAGTCAAATTTCTCCATTTTCATTCTGTACGAAGGGAAAACTGAATCCTCCATAACTTATGTTTGACAAAGTTCCAGGACTAGATAACTGGATCACTGCGAAGCTGACTTCATTCCACACAACAATTCCTAGACAACATTTATTCAAATTCCAACATCTGAGGGTTGAAAAACAAGGGTGCCCTTTTCAAAAGCTGCTCTTTTCATCCCAGAGATGGCCATTTTCTCAACATTTTCATCTTACAAAGGTAAACTAGATTCCCTCGTATCTTGCATTCAACAAACTTTCAGAACTAACGAATTGGTGCAACGTGAAGCTAAAACCATTCCGCAAAACAACTGCAAAGGAACATTTCCCAAGAAAACATCATCTGAGAGGTGGAAAAGGAGAGCGCCTTTTTCAAAAGGTACTCTTTTTTCTCCAGAGATAGCCATTTCTGGAACTGACCAAAATATCACTGAAACTCTGACTGCAGGCAGCTAGGTTATCTTTTGATTTGACAGAGACAGGCAACGGATAGCTAGATGTAACACGGACAAACTGAATATCTGAGATCACCAAATAGAGGACATTAAAGGCCTCAAAAGCTCAAGCGCCTTTTTGAAAAAGTGCTCTTTTGCTTTTTTCCTTGATATTTTGACCAAGATTTGACCCCATGTTTGACCTCTGGCTCAGGCACTTCTACAACTCAAATTCACCCATTGACGGATGCGTCACGAAGCCTGAACAAATGTGAGACAAACATCTTGGGTGGCATTTAGTCAAAAACCTTCATTTGACACCTCAAAAAGATGGGTGCCTTTTTTCAAAAAGCTGCTCTTTTTCTCAGTGTTAGCCAATTTTGTCGTTCCTCTCGTTTTCTGCTATATCTTCCGTAACTTGAACAAAACAGGTCTGTGCGACAGGCTTGATAGCTCGTTGCGAAGCTGGCGTGATACCAAACAAATCTCTGTTGGAGGTGACAAACCCTAAAAACAGGATTTGAGCCCCTAAAAGATAGGGCACCTTTTTCAAAATGTGCTCCCCTCTCCAGAGTTAGAAAAAATTGACGATTTTCCTTCAAATTTTGGATTTTTTCAAAACTCTCCAATATTAGACTGATATCAAACTGACATAAGCTCCATACTTAAAAAGCCCAAAAATGACCTTCTGATATCACTTTAACAAGGTTCAGACTAAATTTAGCAAAATGCCTTAGTGAAGCAAAAAATTTTGGTTTGGGTACAACAAGACGCTAGAGGATGGATGTATCTCCAAAGGCCATCAACTCCAACCCACTTCCAAACTTCAGGAGATCTCTCATGCATGTGCAAAACAACGGAAGGGGTCTTCTTGCTAGCCAATTCAAGAGCTATCACCCTCGTGAGCAAGAGCTGCCAATTCAAGACTAAGCAAAACCTCAAGTCTGCTGTTCCAAATCAAAAAATCATAATAGCCATCATACCTTTCCACTGTGTCTTTTGATCACATCAAACCTCTCCTTCATGAGAATTATAACTCTTATGGCTGATCCCTTTGGTTGTCATAGCATAGTAATGTGAAGATATAAGTTTGTTGTCATACCTCAAAAAATTAGCCCTCACATCATGCTCATGTGTGGGGTCTACCTCCATCTCAACCGTTTCTCCTTATGTGAGGGAATGGTCATCAATAGGTGCTGGTCCACAAGGAGCCTCCAAGTGCAGATCATGTGCTACAAGCTCAGTCTCATGGCTGCAAACAATGTCTTCATCATAGAGTCCCTCAATGCCTTCCTTCACTTCAGCACTCTTTGCCTCCTTCCTGTTGCTTAGAATCTCAGGTACATTCTTATTTGAGTGACTGCTTTTTGTATCGCGATTTGTTGTAGATCTGAAAACGTTGGTCATGGTATTCATGTTCTGCATCAACATATTCATCATTTGTGACGTTTGCTCTTGTTGCTTGGCCATTTGCTCCTGCATTTGAGCCATTTGCCTCAAGAAGGTCTCCCATTGCACATTCCTATCACCCATCTTCTTACCTCTGCCTCCTATTTTGGATGACTTGGCTTCAGCCTTTGCCTTTCCCTCTCAATAGCTCACTGATCCATTTGACTCAAACGCATAACATTCCCCCAGGTTGGCAAGATCAAGGCTCTGATACCACTGTAATATTCCCAATGGGATCTGCCCTAAAATTCTGATTCTGATTTTTTATTTTCTGATTTCCAACATAATATCACAGCAAACATACAAATGCCCAAATATGACAAATAATACATGCCAAATGTTGCTCCCAATTGATATTTGTATTAAACATGAGATTCACCATGAAAAACACAAGATAGATCATCCAAATGAACATACAGGTCTGATTTGCAGGTTTGATTTCCTGTAGATAACATCTACTATTACAAAACTGAATATTCTGGACTGATTTTACAAGGAACTCAAAGGCTCAAACATGCCAAACATAAGCCCAGATTTCTGCTCTACAAATCAGATCTCAAACATACCAAATATATGCAAAATAGTCTTCAAATATCAAACCCTAGATGGGCCAAATTCCTCCTTGGTAAGTGCTTAGGGTTTGCTGCTCCAAATATGCTCTACAAATCTGATGATGCAATGCTGCTCCAACCTCCAAATGTCTCCAATGAAGTGCAAATAGAACTCCGTTATGAGTCCACCACAAGATGAGCTAGGTTTTCGTCCAACTCACCTTCCTAGCAAAAGGGTTTTCGTCCTGCTGGTCTGCCGTGCTTATTCCAAATCTCCCATGATGAAAACAAACCAAGTGACCTTGCATAAATACATTGCCAACCAAGGGGCCGGCCTCACAAAGGAAAATTCAAATATTAAATTATTGCACCAACAACAAAAGGGTCGGCCAGAATATAAATTATAATTCAAAATATTATTTTAGGCACCAATACTCAAATGAATCGGCCAGAAATAACTTTAAATGTTTTTTTTTTTTTAATAATTTAAATTATTATTTATTTAATATTATTTTAAATATTATATTGATATTTATTTTAAATTAGCATTTAAGAATGTTGTTTTCCGCCCAAATTCAAATTTGGGTCCCCATTTAATTTGGGGACATGACAAGCAATGAGATGATTGTTGGCGTAAAATCTAACACCTCTGGAGTGCAGGTTTGTACGGACAGCTATGTACACTACGCAATAAGTGCTCTTCAAATTAGGAGGGGAAGCTCCCTCGTTGTGCTGGAATGCATGGAAAGAAAAGTAATCTAAGTCCTATCTTTTTGTTCTCAGCTGGAAGAGGCACAAGGTTAAGAAAACCAAGAACGTTGCAGCTAAGGATTTTCTGGTTTCGCAGATCATTAACTACAACTAAGCTAACTACTTTAAAGCTATCCAGTTTCCTCAAGAAAACAGAGCATGAGGAAATGGAGCAGGGTTTTGACTATCAGACGATAAACGAGTTTAGATTCTCTACTTGAAGGCAAGGTGGCGCAACTATCATCTCAATCTAAACGAGTTTATTGGGCACAAAACAGATTTAAGAATTCACCAAGATGATCTTATGAAACCCTGTGTGGCATAACACTTGATCAAAATAGCAAAAACTTCACAAAACAGCCTTTATCATTACAATCTCACGAAACCCTATGTGGCATAACCCTTGATTATAATGATAAAGATTCACGAAACAAATTTATCACCGTAATTTCTCGAAACCCTATGTGGCATAACGATTGATCACAATGGTAAAGATACACAAAACAGATTTATCATCTCAATCTCTTGAAACCCTATGTGGCATAACAATTGACCTCAATGGTAAATATGTTCAAAACAGATCTAACTATGAGAGGAATTTACCACGCCAATCTTATGGAACCCTATGTGGCATAACACTTGATTGAAAGTAGTAAAGACTTCACAAAACAATTTTATCATCACAATCTCACGAAACCCTATGTGGCATAACACTTGATTGAAATGATAAAAGATTCACAAGACATAAAGAATCCACCATTACAATTGCATGAAACCCTATGTGGCATAACACTTAATCATAATAGCGAAGACACATGAACAAATACCAAAAGAGCAATATTGAGGGCAAGGTAGGCGCAGCATATATTTCTCTCTCAAGCAAAAGTTAATTACAAATGAGCAACAGCTCTTATTTATATACATCAAGGTGTAGGGAACCCTAAAATCACCTTGAGTCATCTACAGTTCTTGCAATGCATGCAAGATTTGCTACCAAACCTTAATGAAGTAAACTATACAGTTAACTGGAAAACTACCATCAGTTAACCGAAACATCTAATCTAAAAATGGAGAATTGTGCGAGCATGCACGTCCTTATTGAAAGCATGTTAACTGGAAGACTACCATCAGTTAACGTAAAAACCCTAAAAGAAACTCCAAGTAAATAAGGCAAATCTCAGAATAGGTATGCATGTGATGACAACATCGAGTTAACTTGAAAGGGTAACACCAAGTTCAACTCGTGTGTGTAATGTCTATCCTGAGAGGTGGGAACTGAAGTCTACTGGTCGCGATCTCGAGCAACCAATCCCTCAACAAGTTTGTTGACTGAGTCAACATCTAAATGTCAGCAACTTGAGCAATCTTAGCAATCTTTGCACACTAGAACTAGCATTTCACTGACTGGCAATTTTGGCGGCTCCGTAACTGAAGTGATAGCCAACATCTTTTCTGCAGCTTGATACAAATCGGTCTCAGCTTTTCTGATGAAGTCATGAATTAAGACCGATTCGGTCTTGAATTCAGTCTATGTGTACTGTACTCTGAAAAACTCGCCTGTTGACTGTGAACTTGACTATGTTCTGACAAGATTTCTGGAAAGTTAGAAATAGCCTACGAGAGTTAAAAATAGCCTTTCGAAGAATTATTTTCAGCGAAAAATCTGAGATATGGGTTTTGTCCAGAAAAGGATTCTAAGACAACCCAGAAAGTCAGATTTGCGAAAATTCAACTTCTACTCGATCGTACAAAGAGTTTTCAGTTGAGAAAATTAGAAACTCGAGAACGAATGCTCTGGAGTTAAAAATTCCTGAAAAATCAAACACACGATTTTAATTCGAAGAAACTATATAGAAATGATCCAGATGCTGAGACTTGTCGAATTTTGCCAATTTCAGGAACATGCGAATTGAAATCTGAGAGAACTCTGAGATTGAAGGATGCAAAAGACGTTTTTATTATGTCTTCTTACGTGAAAATGCGGCTCCAGATTTCTTTGAATTCTTGTGAACTTTAACGCACGCAAAGAATGTGATTTAAGAATCGCCTTTGCAAATAGATGAGAGAAATCTGCCTTTGTTTGAGAAATCACGAATTCTCTTGAAAATATGAATGATAAATGAAGAAGGCGCCATGCTTAAAGAAGATGAAATTCCCATTAATCTGACAACTGCAAGAATTCAAAACCCTGACAATAATAGAAGTCCTCTGATTGGTTGCCCTTCAGTTGCACTGCCACTGACTGGAAGCTCAAATAAAATATTTATTCTCATGCAATTAGCAAGGGTGCTAAAAATAGAAAATTGCTATTTATAAATAAGCAAATTTGGAACTTCAGTTGACAACCCGGGTGAAGCTCTGAGATTCATCGTGAGACTTCAACGATTCCGAAAAAGTCATCTTTTGAGCACATAGGCATCCATTTGCTCAAGATACTTTATTTTTTACTAACTCCCTATTTTATAGCTGACAGCACTGTCACGACTGGCCAACTTCGACACTGATTTCCGGATGACCGGATGATGCTGAGACTGTTCTGAAGAATTTATCGGAAAGCCTACTGAACAAGGAAGAAATGTCTGCTGGGAGACATAACTGCAAATCAACTCCTTGGATTAAAGGCACTGATTAAGTGCTTCACAGGGTTCGGACTTAGCCATTTCCTAAAGCTGCCGTCGACACTTCTTGATTCTTGCCGACAAGCGGTGAACAACTAGCGACAAGAAACAGCGAAACTATGCGTGCTGGAGACGATACGCATCAATGGTATGTATGACACGAAAGCTGAATTAAGGGCTTCAAAAGTAAAAGCGTCCCTGGCTCTATGTTGCACTGGTGTCATTTTGACGAAAACCGAACTTTCATCCAAGTACCCTATTTTGACGTCTGGTAACTGGAGCTGGGATGACTTGATTCAGGCACTATCTGTTTTAACGGACAGCCGGAAGAGCCCACAAGAGAAGTCTCTGGAGGTGACTAAGCAAGAAAACTGCTTCTAAGACCTCAAAAACTCCAGTGCGTATTTTATTTATGTTTACCGCTACTAGACTTGGCCATTTTCTGGACATCCTCACTTTGTAGTATGACACCAAAGACCTCGCACGCACGAGCAACTGCCAAATGCTGAAGGCTGACGGCTATGCTCATTGGAAAGATAAATTGATTACGCTCAATAGTCGTGAAGACTTCGAACGCGAACGGGCTCATCTGACAGGCCTAAAGGCTAGGCGCCCTTTAACTATGGAAATACACTGAAAATCATTTGATGGTCTGCCCGTAAAAATTACATGCTTGGTAGAATCTCCGCCATGACCACCAGGAACGTCGGATCGACAAGCTGAATGATGCGTTGCGGAGCCAGGCTAGAATACTACTGATGTTATGAAGATTCTGTCTGCAAATAATGCCATTTGGAGGGTCCTTTAAGCCAGCGCCCCTGGCCTGTACTTGCACTGGGCATAAACGGAGAAGCTCAGAAACGTGAAAACTCCATATTAAGCTGATCTTTGGACGACTGCCACCTAAACTCTGAGAGTCGAATGACTTCACTTGATATCTCGTCGGATAAGCGAACTAGTTGTGAACAAATTGACTGCATCCGGCATCGAAACTGTCGAGATTTACCCCTGCTTCAAGATGGGCGCCCTCAAGCTAGAGGCGCGCTTTTGCCTGGAAAAGACAAATTTCTCATCTCCTAAAATTTAGGGATTTTAACTTCTGTCGCGATTTTCCGGAGTTGTGGTTCTCGGAACGCCTCGCTGGATAGCTCAACGGATAGCCAGACTAATTCTGAAGAGATTGACTGGATGCTTGGGCATTTTAGACAAGATCTTGACCTCCAACAAGTTGGGCGCCCCTGGGCTATACTTGCGCTTTTGGGCTTTTCCTCTAAGAAATCTCCATGATTTGATCTTTAAAAACTCTGCTTCGATCATTGAAATCTTCATGTGCAACATGAAATGCTGTCGTGAGACGCTCCTCCATCGTGAAACGCTCCATTCTGAGTCTCTGCTTCAGGCTTTGATCAATATAACTGACTTTGACTGACAAACTATTGACAAAAACTCCATGCTTGATATTGCCCAAAAACTGTATTTTACATCATTTAGCAAAGTTTAGACCATTCTATGCAAAATGCCTTGATGAAGCAAAAAATTTGGTTTGGGTACAACAATGATGAAGCTTAATCTAAGTTTCTCATTGAAAAGCGCTCATATGATCCTTGGGGTCACTTGGCAGCTCGCCTTGGCCACCATTCTTCACATAAACCTTGGATGGAGGATTATTGGTTTAGCTGTGAAGACAAGTTCGAAGTGTGTAGGTGCAATTACAACAGATTCACTCCTCCACAGATCGTGTATTTTTTATCAGAGGATGTGGAAGGTTTATCAGATGATGATGGTGAAGTCATACTTCCCACGTATTTTAGAGATCAAATTGACTCGCAGCCACTTTGATTCGTTGATTGGTACGCCAAGGAAAGCACATCCATTGAGGAAAGGACAAGCAGGGTTGTAAGGAACAGCAGGCCCTTTATGATTGAATAAAACATTGAAGCAAGCCCTAGTTGTCAAAACCCCTATGAAACTTTGTTGATTAATCAAGTTCATAGTCAATAAACCATGTCACTCTTGTCATGTCAACCAAGTTGTGGTCCTATCAATTGTTAGGTTGTCAAGTGTTGACCTAGTTTGTATACTAACCATTGAAACAGGACTCGCCCAGACTTGCCAGGACTCGACGAGTCACGAGTCGAGTCACCCTAGCCAAGTCCTGTCGAGTCCTGGCTGGACTCATCGAGTCTAGTGGACTCACCAGACTCGCCAAGTCCAGGTGAGTCCCGTCAGCAGGACTCGGCAACAAGCAAGGTTTGAAAAGTGTAAAAAATTACATGAAATTTAAAGTTAAAACTTTTTTTTTACTTATTGTGAATGCAAAATGATGTACGCCATGAAGGTTTGTATGGTTTTTGGCGCTGTCCCTCAACCCCACTGGGGGCGTTGCCCCCAGAACCTGCAAGGGGCGTTACCCCTTGACCCCACTGGGGGCATTGCCCCACAGACCCCCGCAAGGGGTGTTGCCCCTTGATTGAATAGCCGGGGCCGCCAACCCCCACAATGGGCATTGCCCCTTGACCCCACTAGGGGCGTTGCCCCCAAACCCCCGAAAGGGGTGCTGCCCCTTGACCCCACTGGGGGAACTGCGCCCAAACCCATGGGCTACAGGGGCACAATTTTGCTTTTCCTTGAGAAATCTTCATAAATTGACCACTGAAATCTTCATCTTAGCCACTGAAATGACCATACACAGGTATAATTGTCGTCATGAAATGCTCCTCCATCGTGAAATGCTTCATTCTGAGTCCCTGATTCAGCTTCTAATCAATGGATATTGCCTTTGACTAACAAAACATTGACAAAACTCCATGCTTGATATTGCCCAAAAACTGTATTTGACATCATTTTAGCAAGGTTTAGACTCTTTTAAGCAAAATGCCTTAATGAAGCAAAAAAATTGGTTTGGGTACAACAGGCAGAAGCCAGATGAAATGATTTTAAGTCAAGGGAAGTATACTATTGATATTCTGAAGAGATTTATGTCTACGCCTATGGAGACCAACTTGCATAAGTTGAAAGAGGCTGCAACTAGTTCAGATCTGGTGGATCCCACGATGTACAGGTAGTTGATTGGATTGTTGATGTATCTAGTCAATACTAGACTGGATATTTGCTATGCAGTGAGTGCACTTAGTCAATTCATGTGTGAACCAAGGAAAATTCATCTAGTTGCAGCAAAACATATCCTAAGATACTTGCGTGGCACAGTTGGATATGGGTTGAGATATTCTTCAAGTGTGGATTTGAAGCTGCATGGTTATACTGATTCTAATTGGGCAAGGTGTGTTACTGATCAGAAGAGCACCTCTGGATGTTGCTTTAGTTTGGGGTCTGCGATGATATCCCGGTGTAGCATGAAGCAGTCTTCTGTGGCACTGAGTACAGCAGAGGCTAAGTATATTGCAGCTTGTGTGGCAGCTCGAGAAGCAGTGTGGCTTTGAAAGCTCCTTGCAGGATTGTTTGGACAATCAATGTTGCCAACTATCATTCATTGTGATAACCAAAGTTGTTTGAAGCTTTGTCAACCCTGTGTTTCATGACAGAACTAAGCATGTTGAGATCAAATACCACTATATCGAAGATATGGTATTGAGGAAAGCAATTCAGTTGAGATATATCAACACTGATGAGTAGACGGCAGACATTCTCACCAAGCCTCTCTGCAGGATAAAGTTTGTGTACTTTCGAAACAAGCTTGGTATGGTGGAGGATGAAGCCCTAGCTGAGAAGGAGTCTCAGTATCAGTGATCTTTCTTAATGCATTTCTCTTTGAGAGAGATTTGAGGTGCAAGCCCTTGTTAATGCATTTCTCTTTGAGAGAGATTTGAGGTGAAAACCCTTGTTTCCACCCTCTGGGAGAGCCATGGTGGATGTCATGTGACTCCATGACAACATCACGTGGAGAGTCTGTGATGATTTTCTTGTACTTGTGTTTTCACCCTATGGGAGAGCCATGGTGAACGTCACGATGAGGTGACAACATCACGTTGAGTGATGAGCACTTGTACATACCATACATGGGTGTAGTCATGATGGTCGATATCACAATGAGGTGATATCTTTCCTTTCCACATATGGGAGTAGCCATTGTGGTTGACATCACGATGAGGTGATATGTCTTATGCAGCTGGAAGTATCCTCCCTAGCTAAGAGGGAGTGTTGATGTTATCATACAACATTAGGTGTCTATTCCAGCCGATCTCCTTTACAATGTTGAATAAATTAAATAATAGTTGTTGGCTATTTAATTTATGGTGATTGCGATTTGATGAAGAGGCACATCCTTTGTATTAAATGATAATTAAATATCATAAAGGCTCGAATTAATGAAGGGACACAATTCTTGATGAGGCCGACCTCTTGTGTATTGAAGACGTGATGTTTCAAAGAGGCCGGCATGCTTCAAGGAGGCGCGATTTCATGAAGAAGACACGACCTTTGATGAAGGCCGACTTGTGTCTTGAAGGGTCAATTCCTCTCCCTCATCATGTGTATATGTTCGATTGTCTTTCATTGTTACACATTCATTATTCAGTTTGTAGGTCATCACAAGTTCGATATATTCAAGTGCGAGTTTGTATTCAAGAGCAGATCAATATTGTATAGAAGGCTGAGTTATTCATTGTTGTGATTGCATCAGATTGTGGTGCTTACTCTTGGCTTTAATGTCGGCCTCTTTGTAAAGGAGACATTATTTGTGATTCAATATATAAGTGATATATTGTTGCTGGGTTTTCCCAGGGTATCTACTGTGTATTGTTGCTGGGTTTTCCCAGGGTATCTACTGTGTTATTGTGTTGATTTTTGAATTAAATTTTGTCTATCTACATCTGATCATAAATCTAACAAGTTTCACAATAGCCTTCACACAACGGTTTGACAAAACTCCTTCATGGAAAAAGGTGAAATTATTGCACAAAATCCATTGGGTATGCATGGCATTGTGAAGGGTGTTTTTTTTATTGCTGCAACAAGGTCCAGTATAAAAAATGAAGACAATGGCAGATCTGAAAAGTGTCATTTTCTCAAAAGAATTCAATGATACATTCAATGGTGAACAACGAAGGGACTTGCAGAAAGAAAAAGAAATAGGAAATTGGCTCTATGTAATTGGATTACAATTGAAGTCCATGAAATTTCCTGATGATGTTCTCTCTAAGTTGGAGGAATTAGACACATATTTGTCCAAAGTAGACCAGGCAGATTGAAGGCTTCTGAATTGGGCTTTGCAACCCTCAATGCTCACTTTGGTCTAGCACAAGTTTATGGAACATCCATGTGAGGAGGTGAGACTTGCAGTTGCTTCTTGTCACAGTGAAATCATAAGAATAACAGCTATTGTGTCACCCTCTAACGATGACATACTGAAGAAGGTTCTACATCTGATTATGGAGAGCCTATATGGGCTACATGATGTCAAAGCCCCTACTTTTGGTAAGAGGGCTAAAATTTTAGAAATCGTGGCAAGAACTAGATCATTTATCATTTTGTTGGATCTCAGATGTGATAAATTGATTCTTCAAATGTTTCAATGATTCTTAACTGAAATTAGGAAGCATCATCCAGGCAATGTGAGGGCTTGTATGCAAACTATTATGTCCTTAATCTTAGATGAGGATGATGATATCTGCAAGCGGTTGCAATCAGACTTGTTGGCCATTTGGAGAAAGGATCATAATATCACCTATGGCTTATGAATTCTCAAAAGGGCTGATTGAGCAGAAGATCGAGGGATTCAAGAAACAGATGACTGAAGATGAATTAATCTCAATGGGCTTATAGGTTGCAGAGTCTTCCAAAAAAGGTAAGAACCAAATGAGAAGGGAGCAGATTTGTTTCGCATGCCAGGAGTCTTGGAAACTTGATCACAATTGTGGGGTTAGTAAGGAAGGTAATTCAGCCGAAGAAGTTTGGACCAGCGATGAAAAGTATAGATCCCAACATATTGAATCAATTGTGGCTTCAGGAAAAGGTTACACAAGTTTCTTTGTAGGTAATTTGGAAATTATGCTTAACAATTCTGGAAAGGTAATGGCTTCTTTTGGTGATTCCATGACTCGTGTTATGGCTGCCTCACTTTCTCCACATGAAAAAATTGATCCAAATGTCGATGATGGTAATCCTATGCTTGATTCTAATGCTGCCTTGGTTCCAAATCAGCAAGAATGTGAAGAATATATCATAGAAGAAGTTTGCTATAAGAGCCAAATCCCTCAAGGTAAATCAGCTAATCCAACATATGAATCTAATGTTGTTAAGTCACACAAATTGGAAAACCAATTGAAGGTCAATGAAGATAAGATAGTTGCAGCGTTAACACATTTTGATGACATGCACAAGTTGGTTGAAGGTCACCTTTGGAAGGGACAACTTGATAGTAGAGAAAAAAGGGGTAAAGAAGAATCTTCTCAAGCTGATTTGCAAGTAAGCAAAGTAGGTATAGAGACTATGAAGTCAAACTATTTGCACTTATTTTCAGATTGTGACCACCTCCTTAATCTCGCAGAAATTTATTCAGAATAATTGTATAGGAAAGAAGAAGAAGTTGACAATCTCACCTATGAGCTTGTGGATACTAAGGATACCTTGGAAGCTGCTCAAGAGGCTCTACCAAGAGCAGAAAACCAGATTGACAAGCTTAACTTAGAGCTGAGTTTGGCACAATCTCAATCAGAAAATCAGTTTCTTATGACAGCCACATCAGAAAGGACAACCACCATTGATGAGCAACCGAAGTTTAAAGAAGAATTGATTTAACGCTATGAAGATTCTATGAAAGAATTTGTATCAAATGCTGATTCATTGAAGGTGAACAACAGTCCTTATGCACTTGTGTGTCATAAGAATTTTCAGATTGATATGGATTTGGAAAATCACTTTGCATATACTCAAGATTGCAAGCCTAAGCAGGAGGATGTCTACATTTTTTCAAATCTCTCACAAGGTATGAACTTCCCCTGTTATTTGAAGATTGGCATTAAGAAAGAGCATGAGGCATACAAGGCTCTTGTTTGCATGGATTTACCAAGAAGTTTGAATGAACATGGGAGTCATAGCATTGAAGAGTTGACAGTTAAATGGATAGCAATTGATCACACTCTCTCTCTATCCAATAAGAAAGCATTATATTTGTTGCATGAGCCATATTCTAGCAGCCTACAACCAATTGGGAATGAATTTTCAGATTTGGTTCCTTGGCCTCCATCTCACATTTAAATGTATGAAAGTTTTCCTATGATTCTAATCATTGAATTTTCAGATCATGCAATGATGATAACAATTGGTTGTATAGATTTGAGTGCACATAATGATCTCTGCAACACTTGGAAATTGAATATTGATGAGAATTTACCAGTCTATGAGAGCAAAGGAATTCAGGAAGTGAGTATAAATCAGTTTTTCGGACTTGTTGCTGCTGAAAATTGTGAAGAGATGTGTGTGATTACATTTGGAGATATGCTGAAAACTATTCCTCATTTTATGCTGAGTATGCTTAATGACATAAGAGATTCACGTACATACATGGGTGACAGGTTTGCACATGATAGCAGAATTTCAGTTTATGATTATAACAGAATGGCACAGCATCAGCATGGTGGTTCCTTTTTGAAGTTGATTTGGAATCTTGGAATCACTTGGGTTTGCAATTCAACAGTTGAGGATGAGGAAGCCCATGTCGGCTTACTGGGGTTCCAATTTAGTCTTTTTGGAGAGCAGTTACCTAAGGAGTTGAGAGAGATGGTGCAGTATTTGATTGCTCTACTTACTAGTTGTTATCAGGAGGTCTTTTGTGTTGGCATCCAGCAGAGTAGTGCTTTCAGCGGTTGGTGCTATTGATCTCCTAGGTTGACTTGGGACCCTGGGATCATACTCAATTTTAGTTTGGTTCAGCATAGTGATCTTTCGGTAGCATTGGAATTGCTTGAGGACAAGCAATCTCAGGAAGGGAGGACTGTAATGTCCCCTTTTCTAGCTCGCATTGTATGATGTTGTCGTTAGCCTATTTCTCGTTGGTTGTATAGGCTAACCAGGGCTTTTAAGGAATCTTGAGGATTTTTGGCCTGGGCAATTTTCGTTGCAGGTCAATCCAAGGCGTTTGGAGGCAGTTTTGGCATACTTACTATTTTTAGTAAATTGTTTATGCTATTAATAGTAATTCATCAGGTGGGTCGGGATCTCCAGTGATAGTGCCTTTTCAATGGAAGTTTGGTTATTATCATCAGATGATTTCAGTTCCATTGGTATAATTCGTCTCCGCATTAATAAAGTTTAAATTATAAAGTTAAATCCAATTATTTAACTTTATTAATGTGAGCCTAAAGTTAAGTGGGAAAATGAATAGTAAAAGGGCCCCTTATTTTAAAATACATGAGACATCAAAAAAGGCAAAAAGGAAGTTTATGTTTTATCCCACATTGGTTAAAAGTGTGAATGAGCTCTTATGAGAAGTTTATGAAAGTGTTGCAAGGGCTCACTTTCAACATACTTGGTTTATACTTGATTATTATATTCTCTTGGAGAATTCTGGGAAGCTTTGGCTTTTAGCAGGTTTGGGGACAGAAACCCTCGAACTTAGAGGCAGTGGACGAAAACCCATTGTCTGTTGGAGATATTATTCAGGTGTCTCACTTTGTGCTTCAAATTCATACTTCTGGTTATCCAATCCGACTGTAAGTTCTATGTCTAAGATTGGATATTTTTGTTGTTGTTCTACTCAAGATTTTAAGGCAATATTCATATTTAATTTCAGATCTCTTTTTCAGTCTGATATTATATGATTTTCAATATAATTTGTTGGATAAATAGAAATCAGTTGCATGCAAATTGTTTGTCAATTTTTCTGTGGAACATTTGGAAAAAAATTGGGGCAAATATCTATAGGGAATGTTTCACGTACCAAGAAAAACAAGGTATCTGAGTTTATAGAATCAAAGATTGGAATTTTGGAAGTGTATGGTATTTGGCTGCTATCTAATGTGAAGAGGTGGCACAAGGGAAATGATGTGGAGTTTAGGGTTTGTGGATCCAAGTCCCAAATGCATCCTTATGGTTTGAAATCCTTAAAGGAACCGATCCATATTTTAAATTCAAAAATGTTGATTTGAGAAATTGTGGGATGATTTAGTGCTCTATGGGTCCCTCAATATTGGTTTAGAAGTAGCCACTCCATAGAGGTTGGATTCCTAGTGAGACCTGACTGGTTTGAGAGGGAAAAGAAAAATTGCTCCATATTGGAGAGTCTTGTGGGCCCCAAACATCCAGCTGCCCCACCTTTTTGTCTTACTTGCAAATTCAAAGGGGGATCACTGACTTTTGGATCAGCATTGTGTGCAAACTCAAAAATTTGTATGGATATCAAGGCATTTTGGAGGCTGCAACAGCAATAATAAAGCTGAGGGTGTACATACAACTTCAGCTGAAGGACTCAAAATTATTTCAGGTTTTTATATTGCTTTGATATTGTTTGAGCAATACTATTCAATAATATTTCATTAATTATATTCACTTTTATCAATTTGGGTACAATTTCAAATTCAACCAGCATTTATTTATTTAAATATTGCAATGAGAAAAAAATAAATCAAATTTATTGGAAATTTTGAAAAGGGATATCTCACCTTGGACCTAGCAACACTTTTTAAACTCACTTATAACAAAAATTTTAAATAATTAAATATAAGTCACCTTTTTAGAATATAACGTAAAGTTACTTTTCGACAATTTGAATTTAATTATTTTCCCTTTTTACCACCTCATTAGCTAACAGGAAAACTTGAGAAAATAGGCTAAGGATCTTCATTAATTTTATGCTACAAAAAGGGACACGATAGACTTTTTGGCAGTGAAGAGTTATAAGTTTTTTTTGTCAAACACATTGAAAACTAGACAGAGATCACTATTTATGCAATTAGTTCCTTGTAAGTATTGTTCAGCTACTTATATTAAAACCAAAAGAATAACAAATTAACTCCATAAGAATTCCCCATTTCCTACAATTTACTCTTTAACATAAACGTTATATGGATAGTAGTTGTTTAAATTTTAATTCACAATTCCACATACCTGCCCAAGTAAAATTTCATTTAATTCACTCATTGAAGGAGTTCGCTCCACAAGACGAGCCTGAAAATTTGATAAAGATCATACAAGATCAAAAAATGGCAAAGTGTCATATGCAGCTAGCATAGAATGCATAATAGTTTAAATTATTCTAAATAGGCAGCATGTAGAATAGCCATACATAGCACAATACCTATGCCTACACAAAAAAAAAAGCACACAGTTTATAAACAAAAAAATATCTTTGTGGGGAAAAAACTCCAGGGCATGACTAAATTGTAGGTGATAAAAATGAATTGCATGATAGAGTTTAAGCAATACATTGACAAAATATTAACGAAACGGTACATAACCAATAATAAAATTTATATTTTGATTAACTTGGATAGACACAAAGCATACATTATATTCTCCCTAACTAAGTGGTAGACAAGAATAAGGCCAACTCAACCTTTCTTTGCATAATATGCACCCTTAAATTTTTTTTGAAACTTGTTAGCTCAAAACAAAATGAAATGCCAAGCAACTTCCTTTCCACTTTCTGATAATCAAGTTCTCCATGTGTGCGAGGTGAGAAAATATGGTGTACAGGATTACAATTATACTTGAAATAAAGCAATTGGAAGTAATATCCACTTATCCAGTGGGGGTTAGCTTAGCACTTCCACTTTTTAGTGGGAAAGTTTATACAATAAAGGAAATGTAAAGCCAACTCTTCCACTTTCCAATGATGAGTGAATACACAGAAAATAAGCAACTCTTCCACTTTTTAGTGGTGAGTGAGTAACAAAGAACCACTTATTCAATGGGGTGAGTAACAAGAGCCACTTATTCAGTGGGGTGAGTAACAACAAAATATCAAGAGCAATTCACTGGTGGTACTACCGCTCAGTATTACAATGTAAGCTCATTCAACACTCCCGAATTCAAGATATGCATCTGCTTTTACAAATATTGCTATGAAAAAAAACTGATATAACATCCCCACATGCAACACAACTTCAAAAAACTAACCACCCATCATTGAAATAGAAAATATACCTCAAGGAAATGGCAAATAGATGACTGGTACAGGTCTAAAACTTCACTGCAGCAGTCTGGACAACGAGATAATGACTCCGAAATCTTCAATAATCCACTTCCAAATGCACCCAATGGCCAATGTAGACTTAGAACAATGTTTCCAGCTCACTATAGGCAACTTACCACCCCTCAATGATGGATTATAAGGTTCTATTAATGATTAAACAGCAGCTACAGGTCTGATAACTCTGCGAATACTCGAAAAACTTCATATATTTTCATCTCTAAAATACCTGGAAACTCAAACTCCATTAAAACCCAATGTGTTTCCTGAATGAAAACACCCAACCAACTAGGATGGATTTTGCACCATCGAAACTAGTGAATATTGATGAGGGTTTTCATCCTCACTCAACTCCTGGAAGAACTCAATGTTCGCTCCAACAACATCCTATTATGTGTGCAAACTACAATAATGCAAATAAGAGCCCCAAACCTCTTTTTATAGCTTTTTCACTGCTTTTTCCAAAAAAACACTTTTTCATTTTCGTTGCTTTTTCGAAAAAAGCATTTTTTTGTTTTTTGTCGAGTTTTTGTCAAGTACTCTTCGAGTGGGAGAGTTTTTGCTTGTTGAGTACTCTCTAATTCCAAGTCTACAAACTATGGTATTGTGTTACAACGAAATGCATGAATTAAAATGTGTGAAGAGCACAAAATGTAAAGAACAAAATAATTCTGTTTTGTTGCAACAATAAATAATATGTAATTCCATTTTGTGCTACAACAAAATGTGTGAATTAAAATGCTAACATTCCCCAAACCAAAGACACAACATTGCAAGCCTCCTCTAGATCCTCATGATGCACAAGTGGCTGATTACCAACTCAGGAGTCCTACCAAAGGTCTCCCTTTTTGCAATTACTATTATTAGAATGTAAAACAGCAAACACCATATCTCTCAAAGAGGCTATGGAGTTCCAAATTGCCAAACCAAACCAGTTAGAAGCTTATCAGCCAAAAAGAAGGTAAAGGGGAGATCTTCACACAAATAAATTAATCTCAAAAGATTATACCAAAATAGGTCAGATTCAGATAAGAATTCCAATGCCAGCTTCACTCCAAGAGCCAAATTCTGTTTCAAGAGATCTTTCCCCCCCACACCACCTTGATGTTTAAGACTACAAATCTTTTCCCATTGCATGAGAGAAAATTTGTTGCGTTTCCTAAAGCTTACCAAAGAAATTTTCCACAAATGGAGACAATGGTATGGTCAAACCCTTTAGGCAACACAATAATAGATGAGGTATGTGGTAATTTCTTGGAGCACCTCCCTTAATTTTCATTAGCTATCCTACAAGGTTCAATCATTTTTCATTCTATGAAGCTAATTTAGCCTAAATTCTATACACTATCTCATTCCACAAGTTGCTACTCACTCTCTCAATCAATAAAGGTATCCCAAGATACTTACTACGAAGAAAGTTTGCACAAAAACCCAAGATCTCACAAACCTTTTTGTGCACCCTAAAGCTAGAATTGAAGAAGACGATTTTAGATTTCTTTGTGTTACAAATGGTACTGTTATTGGTATGTTTATTAAACTTGGCATTTCCAAAGCTTATGATAGAGTCAGTTGGAGCTTTTTGGGATAGAGACTTGGACAAATCTAGCTTTAGCTTAGAATGGAGAACATGGATCAAAGGATGCTATTTGTCTACCAATTTCCCTATGTTGGTCAAATAGTTCTTCTGAAGGCTTCTTTGCTACATCCTACAAGCTAAGGCAAGGTGATTGGCTTTCTACCTATCTTTGTATTCTAAAGTTGGAATCTCTAGGTCAATAAATTGGTCTTCTCAAGAACAAAGGCTCCTTGAAAGAATTTCAAGCTTCCATGGGTAAGGTTTTTACCCATCAACAATTTGTGGATGATATTATGCTCTTTGCTGCCCCTTATGTTAGAGAATGTAGAGTTATAAGGGACCTCCTTGGAGATTACAAATAGGCTTCAAGTCAAAAAGTAAACAAAGAAAAATTAAGTCTTTTTCCTTAATATTAAAAGCCACGAACAAGAATTTTTTAATAGATATATTTCCTTTAGAAAAGGTTGTCTATCTAACTCTTTTCTAGGCTTCCCTGTTTTCATTGGGGGAAACAAAAAACACATTTCACTCATTGTCTTAGAAAGGCTTAGCAAAACCCTAGATGGATGGAAGGGTACTTTCTACAACTAGTTTGTTGGTGCTTCTTAAGGTGGTATTTCAAGCTATCCCTATCTATAAATTCTCCCAAATGGTTGTCCCAAGGAGCATCACTTCCAAAATTATTATTGCCACACAGATGTTTTACGGGGAGGTACTAGTGAACATTTTAAGTACCCTCTGGTCTCCTAGGATAAGATTTGTTCCAATATTAGCAAAGGAGGTCTTGGTCTTAAGGATACTAGACTCTTCAATCAAGATCTTGACACAAACTATTTGAAGATTCCCAACTAGTAATTCTACTTCCTAGGCCAACATTCTCTGAGATAAGCGTCTTTCATGGAAAACCCAATATGAATTCTTCTCCATCAAGATTTCCCATGTGGCTCAATTATCTAGGAAGGAATGAAGCAGCTTAAACACCTAATAGCTCGATATGGCTTCTAGAATATTCAAAATTGTATAAAAACAACCTTTTGGGATGATTGTTGGCTATCTAATCACCCCCTTAAAGAAGATTTGGCGCTCAACAAGTCACCTACCCATCTCAAAAACAATTGGATTTTCAAGGTTAACAACTATTGGGAAGACAATGAGGAAGTGTATGAGATATCCAAAAAATAGAAATCTCTCCCAAAGATCCCCAAAGTCACTATCCAAGCTTAGTCTCAAATCTCATCTCTTCTTCAAAGTTTTATGCCAATCAAGAGCCAAAAAGAAGATTACCTTAGTTGGCTCAAAAATGGTATTCAAACTTACTCTATTAGTGAAGAAGACAATAAATTGCTTGCGTAGAGAAAAATCACTCCTTTGTATTCTTAGGGAAAGTCTCAACTTCAAAGACCTAGTCAAAGGCTAATTTCTTTCTTTAGATTGTATGTCAACTTCAAAAGCATGCTTTCTCTAGACCTACTTAGTTTCCTTTGTGTCATATTTAGGAAGAGGATTGTAATCATTTAATCATCCAATGTGACTTTGCCCAAAGCATATGGGATTGGTTTCTTGATAGTTTTAACCTCAAATGGGTGATTGAATGGTCTTTTCAAAGACCTCTTCAACTCTACTCCATAACTCTCAACACCCTCCATTGTAATGTCCCCATTTTTAGCAAAAGTGTTTTGTGCACAAATAGCCTAGTTTCCAAGATCTTTTGGAGGCTAATTGGTGTGCTTGGGAGAACCCTAAAGTTCTTGGAATGCACAGGTTCAGTATTGCAAGGTTTTTATTCATGGCAATGAGCTCAATTGGTAGTGTGGATCATCATGACACATTCAAAAGTAATTTTTGACTTTTGATGTGCTCTCCAAACTTCTTGGAGAAGCAATATATTTTTAGTAAGTCACCTGGTTGGCTTTGATCATCATCCCAACTCTTTAGAATCATGATGGTATGATTAGAGTTTGATTTCGATGTCGTTTCAATGCTTTCCGCAACTTGGGTAAACTATCGAGTTATTATTTAATTATTTCACTTAAGTTGTCTAATGTCAGAAATATTAAATGGACAACTTAGCGTAAGAGTTTGTTGAAAAGGTATTAAGATGTGTTTTAAGTTGGACACGTAAGCTTGGGGGACTTTGCACATGAAAAATAATATTAATTCTCCTAAAAGGTCTTTATGAGGGAAAAATGAAATTACTATATTTTTAAGTTGAATATTTCCCTCCAAAAAGCTATATGAGGAGGATGTCGGCTCATTTGAGAGTTTAGACTTGGAATATGACATTGTTATACTGATGGAATGTACTTGGGTTCTGTTGATACATGGTAGTTTAGGTCTGATATGAACAATGATTGCTATAAGCATCATCATTGTTATTTCGATCTATCTGCTCTGTAAGTATTTCTGGAAATAAGAAATCGAACTCATATAAATGATGATCATCTACGCCATGCTTGATAACGCGTATTTGTTAATCTGTTTAAACGTGAATGTTTATTAGATAATCTGGAACTCGCATGCTCAAAGAACACGTCCCTTGAGCGGACGTGTCTCCAAGTGTGGAGACACGTCCTCTCAAGAGGCGTGTTCCTTAGATATGGAACCCGTGCGCTCAAAGGAACACGTCCCTTGAGCGGACGTGTCTCCAAGTGTGGAGACACGTCCTCTCAAGAGACGTGTCCCTTGGATGCGGGTCTCCCTCATACAAAGGTTGAGTCCATTTCATTATGCAGATATCGAAATCCATTAATGTTCTGCATCCAGTACATTCAACAGTAAAGAGAAGTATTCAGAAAACTTATATTTGTCTCAGTATTTATCTCTTAGAATTTCTGTCTTTAGTTTATTCTTAGTATTAGGATCCCATCCTGTTGCAGATTTGTTTGCATTTACATGGTATCAGAGCCACGTTGTGTGAATCCTAATCAAATCTGAATACCAATCTGCTCAAGAAAAATTCGTATTTTCCAGAATCGAATTTACTTCACATTCTTCATAATGTCAAGCGTGATCAGATTTGAAGATCGCCTTGCAGGAGCAGACAATTTCACATCATGGAAATTTAGAATCATGATGATCCTTAGAGAGAATAAATTAGATTCAATTGTGAAAGAAAACTTGGAGGAACCAAAGTCTGAAACTGAGAAAACTCAATGGACAGAAAACAATGAAAAGGCCATGAAAATCCTAGTAGATGCAGTTAGGGATCACATAGTGCCCATCCTAGCAAAACATGAAACTGCATACCACATGTTCAAATCTCTTGAGAAAACTTATGAGATTAACAACACATGCAGGACTCTTGCTTTAAAAAGGCAAATCAACAATGCTCAAATAAACAAAGGAGAGTCCATTAATGCATATTTTATGAGGATTACTGAACTAAGAGATCAACTATCCACAATTGGATATCAGATTGATAGCAAAGAATTAACTCTAATTGCACTAGGTGGCCTACCAAACTCATGGGAGTCTTTTGTTCAAGGAATAAGTGCAAGATCCAAACTCCCTAAGTTTGACAGGCTAAGAACTGATTGCCTTCAAGAAGAAACAAGGCTCTCCTCAAAAGAAAACAAACAGAAAAACTTAGATGAGGATATTCATGCACTCAACACATCGTCTAATAAAAGGAATAAGAAAAACACCTACAAGAAAGGATCTTTTAAAAGAAAGAGAAATCCCAATGGAAAGGGATCCTCTAAGAAGAAAGACATTTCTCAAGTCCAGTGCTTTAGGTGTGATCAATATGGCCACTATGCAATGAAATGCCCTGACAGAACAAAGCAACAAGCATCCTTTGCTAAAGTAGGAAAGTCAAATTCAGATCATGAATCTGAGAACTTTGTGTTCTATTCAGCATTATCTAGTCAAGTATCTAACAATTTCAACAACTGGGTAATTGATAGTGGTTCTTCGAGGCACATCACAGGGTTTAGAGAACACCTTGACACTATGTCTGAAGAGTCTGATGAAGATGTTACAATTGGGGATGACTCTACACATCAAGTAAAAGGGGTTGGAACTTGCTCCATTACATTGAAATCTGGTCTCTCCCTTCAACTCACTGGAGTCTTATTTGTACCTGGTATAAAGAGGAATCTCATATCCATCTCCGCACTTGAAGACAATGGTTATAGAGTTACCTTCATGGATGGGAAAGTTCTAGCATGGCCTAAAAACTCAACAATCAAGAAAGCCCAAATCATAGGTGTAAGACAAGGGTACCTTTACAAACTTTGCACTGAAGTCAATCAAGCCCTTACCCTTAACACCTTTGATTCAAATGAAATCTGGCATAGAAGATTAGGACACCTTCATTTCCGTGCCCTACCTTCTATGGAAAAACTTGTTACAGGATTACCTAAGTTAAAATCATCTCATGAAGGAAATTGTAAAGGTTGTGCCTTAGGAAAGAATTCAAAGGGATCCTTTCCCACTAGTTTGAGCAAAACTCTTAATGTGTTAGATCTGGTTCATTCTGACTTATGTGGACCTATGTCTGTACCTTCTAAAGCAGGATTTCTTTACTATGTCATATTCATAGATGACTTCTCTAGGAAAACCTAGATCTATTTCCTTAAGTGTAAAGAGTCATTAGAAATCCTCAAAAGGTTCAAGGAGTTCAAAGCACTTACAGAAAACTTCTCCGGGAAGAAAATAAAAACCTTAAGGACAGACAATGGGAAAGAATACACCTCTGAAGCTTTTAAGGAATTCTGCATGAGTGCTGGAATTAAGAGGGAGTTCACAGTGGCTTACAACCCTCAACAAAATGGGGTTGCTGAAAGGAAAAATAGAACCATTGTAGAAGCTGCCAAAGCAATGTTGCTTGATCAAAACATTGAAACCTCCTTCTGGGCTGAAGCCTCTAGGACTGCTGTCTACATCCAAAATAGATGTCCTCATTCTCATCTTGACAACAAAACTCCTGAAGAAGCCTTCACTGGCATAAAACCTGACATTAGTCACTTTAGGATTTTTGGTTGTCCTGTCTATATTCATGTGCCCAAGGAGAAGAGATTCAAACTTGAACCTTCCGGAAAGCAAGGGATATTTATGGGATATAGTGAAACCTCCAAAGCCTTCAGAATATTCATACCCGGTCAAGATCAAATTGAATTGAGCAGAGATGTCATCTTTGAAGAAGACATTGCAGTTAAGAGGGCAAGAAGTTCTAGTGAGACTGAATCTTTTTCCCCTAGTGTATCTGAAATGGAACCTGCTCCTGAGATTCAGAGGGAGCATACAGAAGAAATGTCACCTGAACTTCCTTCCACTTCAAATGTGAATACAGATATCAATGGCAGAAAGAGACCACTTTGGGCCAAGAAGATGATCAAAGAAGCAGAGAATCATGCAGCACCCAAAGGAACGTTCAGGGAGAGCAAAAGACCCAAACGTTTCTCTAGCTATGTTGCTCTCATGAACGATATCATAAACTCCGAACCTGTCAGTGTTTCAGAAGCCTTCAGACATCAAGCATGGAAAGATGCAATGACGGAGGAATATCAGTCCATTCTGAAGAATGATGTATGGGATGTTGTGCCTAGACCAAAAGGGAAATTGTTGTCTCTTCCAAATGGCTCTTCAAAATCAAGCATGCTGCTGATGGCAGTATAGAAAAACATAAAGCACGCTTTTGTGGCAAGAGGTTTTTCTCAAAAGGAAGGCATTGATTACGAAGAAACATTTGCACCTGTTGCCCGTTACACATCAGTGAGAGCAGTGTTAGCCATTGCAGCAGCTAAAGGCTGGAAGATCCATCAAATGGATGTGAAGACTGCCTTCCTGAATGGAACCATTGAAGAGGAAGTCTATCTGGGACAGCCTGAAGGTTTTGTGATACATAAACCTGACACACATGTATGCAGACTGAAGAAAGCTCTTTATGGACTTAAACAGGCTCCCAGGGTCTGGTATGAAAGAATTGACAGCTATCTCTTGGAAATAGGATTTTCCAAAAATGAGGCCGACTCCAATCTCTACTTCAAGGTAATCAAAGGTGATATGCTAATAATTATTTTATATGTTGATGACCTGCTGATAACAGGAGAAGATCACCTCATTGCTCAAGGGAAACAAGATCTAATTTCTGAATTTGACATGAAAGACTTGGGCATTCTACACTACTTTCTAGGTTTAGAAGTATGGCAAAAATCAGAGGGCATTATACTAAACCAAGGGAAGTATACTATTGACATTCTGAAAAGATTTGGAATGTTGGATTGTAGACCGATGTCTACACCTATGGAAACCAACCTTCACAAATTGAAAGAAGCAGCAATAGAATCCAAGTGTGCAGATCCAACACTTTACAGACAAATGATTGGATCCTTGATGTATCCGGTTAACACCAGACCTGATATTTGCTATGCTGTGAATGTTCTCAGCCAATTCATGTGTGAGCCAAAGGAAATTCACTTAATGGCTATGAAACATATTTTGAGATACCTTCAAGGCACTATTGGATATGGTCTTCTTTACAAGAATGATCAACTAGATCTTCATGTTTACTCTGATTCAGATTGGGCTGGAAGTATAACCGATCAAAAAAGCACATCAGGATGTTGCTTCAATTTAGGATCTGCTATGATCTCTTGGATTTGCAGAAAACAATCTTCAGTTGCACAGAGCTCAACAGAAGCTGAATACATTGCAGCCTCTATGGGTGCAAGAGAAGCAGTTTGGCTTCGTAAATTGCTTGTGGGACTCTTCGGTGAACCCTTGAATCCTACAATTATTCATTGTGATAATCAGAGTTGCATCAAACTCTCTGTAAATCCTGTCTTTCATGATAGATCGAAGCACATTGAGATCCCGTATCATTATGTAAGAGATATGGTGGAAAAGAAAGTAATTCAGTTGGAGTATATCAATACAAATGATCAAACTGCAGACATTCTCACCAAGCCTCTCTCCCGAATCAAGGTGGAGCACTTCAGGAAGAAACTTGGTATGGTTGAAATGTAATTTGTTATTTATGTTTGAAATACAAATTGTTTATAAATTGTACTAATATATATATAAAGATGTTTTAATGTGTAAAACACTTTTGTCATGCGTGTGACTCCATGACTTTATGGGCCTACTTTCCCTGTGTACATTATTGAAAGGTGACGATCTTTCTAATAATGAACACTTGTATTTGACATTGTAAAGTGACGACTCTACAATGAAAAATATCATGATAGATGTCATGTGACTTGATATCTCTAGATATGTCATGGTAGTATCTCTTGGACACTTTGGTTGATATCATGGGACGTGATATCATTTTGTAGATCATTGTGATCCTTAAGAGATAATCATGGTGGATATTTATATCCATGGATATGCCATGAATTATGGTAGACATCATGTGACTTGATGTTAGTGCACATACCATAATGAAGATGTGTTATGAAGAATGTCATGTGACTTGACAACTTTGAGAAAACATATCTTTGATATCACGTGTGAAGGTGATATCTTCTCTTATTTGATTTGAAATATCTTCCCTAAGCTAAGAGGGAGTGTTGATACATGGTAGTTTAGGTCTGATATGAACAATGATTGCTATAAGCATCATCATTGTTATTTCGATCTATCTGCTCTGTAAGTATTTCTGGAAATAAGAAATCGAACTCATATAAATGATGATCATCTACGCCATGCTTGATAACGCGTATTTGTTAATCTGTTTAAACGTGAATGTTTATTAGATAATCTGGAACTCGCATGCTCAAAGAACACGTCCCTTGAGCGGACGTGTCTCCAAGTGTGGAGACACGTCCTCTCAAGAGGCGTGTTCCTTAGACATGGAATCCGTGCGCTCAAAGGAACATGTCCCTTGAGCGGACGTGTCTCCAAGTGTGGAGACACGTCTTCTCAAGAGACATGTCCCTTTGGATGCGGGTCTCCCTCATACAAAGGTTGGGTTCATTTCATTTTGCAGGATATCGAAATCCATTAATGTTCTGCATCCAGTACATTCTACAGCAAAGAGAAGTATTCAGAAAACGTACATTTGTCTCAGTATTTTTCTTCTCAGAATTTCTGTCTTTAGTTTATTCATAGTATTAGGATCCCATCCTGTTGCAGATTTGTTTGCATTTACAGGTTCTTCCAAAGCTTCTTGAGGACAAAAAACCCTCTTGGAGTAGGTGGTTTCAAGGAAGAAAACTCCCCACCTGGTCTTGGTAATTCCATTCAAGGATTACAGTGGCGCTGAAAGTGAAGTTTTGGGGATTGTTGATCAGTATGGATGATTTTGATGCGTTTAAGTTGCAGATTGTTGGAGTGATTACTTACAAATTTCAAAGATTTTAATAATGGGATTGTTTGAGGACAGACTAATTGTTAGTGAGGCCGTACCAATTGCTGCCTTGTGCCTATAAGGAGGGTGTGAGAGCTTCGAGGTAGAAGCCCTGCCTTTATTGAAGATTTTCTTGATGGTATGATGGCGCCCAAGTTTTTAGAAGATATTCCCATCAGCTTGGAGCAGGGTTTGTGAAGATTTTCATGATCTTTTGAGGGTCATACTAACCCTAGCTGGCTGTATCAAGCTAGGGGTGGCATTGGATTCAGTCAATCTGTCCCAAAAATATTTTATACATTGTTACCCAATAATGTTTTAGATAAGCATTCTGTGTGAGATTATTCCCTTTACATCAAGGACACATACTATCAAAGAATTATATAGATATATATTCTAGTACATGGATAAGTAATATCTATTTCAATTTCCAATAGATCATCATAACGCTTTTTCTAAGTTGGCCTGAAATCTCCAGATTTTTCTGAGATTAGGCTTGATGCCTCATTCTCAATGAAGCTTAGCAGATTGTTGGAATCTCATGAGATGTGCTTAATCCACTCATAGATCAAGCTTTCCACATAATTTGACTATGCTTTAAGGCTCCACTGCTAGGAATCTTGGCAGGTTTTATTAGGAGCATCAATTTAGTTCTAAAGCCTTTGTAAGGGTTGTTCTTTCAGGTTCTCTGGTACTCATTTAATGGACCATGTTCACATGGAAATGGAACAAATTAAATTGTTTGCAAGTGTTTGAATCTAAATACTTTCATTGCACAACCAAAAGCTAGATTGATTTCAAACAAATTAACCCTTGAATTGATCAATTTTCTTAAATGCATCTCACAAGAAAAGTATAATGTATGGGCACTATTCTTTTAAATAAGAAATAACATGATCAACATTCACAATATGTTTCATAAAACTAAGTTTAATATATCGTAGATACCTACCTCCAGCCCACTTGGAAAGCAAAATGAAAGGAGATCCTTATACTTCAATGGCAATCGCTTCTTTGGAGGATATGCAAACAGAACCTACAAAAGGTAATGGTTGTTCTCAAATGATGGACAGTGTAATAAGTTTAATCAGAATGAACTTAGACCAAAATGTCACACTAATAAGGTGTTAAAACGTGTTAATAAATAACCAAAAAAAATAATTGCAACTGGCCTGGCTATCTTGTTCAACCATCATATACCCAAATCAAACTTCTAACCATATTACAAGATTTTAACAGGCAAAAAAAGGAAATTAACGATATGCATGAAATAGCAAGAAATACAGACACCATCAAGCAAGGTAAAACTTAAGCATGGGCCACTGCATTTAGAGAGAAACTCATGGCAACCAATCCAAGACTGTATTATTTCTAAATAGAATTTCAATTTTATGATGAACGCATGTTAGCTTTCATTTTAACACCACTAATCCCACAACAAAATAAATGGGCTATCAAAAAGGCAACTTATTTTGTCGACATTTTGTCATTACTTTGCAAAGAAGATAATGTTTCATAGACCCGGCTATGCACCGTAAGAATATTCAACTAGAAAAAGTATGGATGGAGAACAAGTATTTATCATCTATTAATATGTTATTTATTGTAAGATTCACGTGCACACAGAAAACAATAAAAAACAAGTGTTAAATTTACTTATTTTTGTTGTTTCCCATGCAAATCAACAATTTTGTGGCATTTCATACAACTGTGATACTTCCTTCTTCCTAAAGTGCATGCAGCATAAGTCTCTGAATGATGCTACTTATCGAAATTTTCTGAATTCCTTAGCACCATTCAAGTGCTTTGATCCTTTTGAGATACCAATTCTGAACTCTACATTAAATAAATCAGTGACCAAGTGTTGATGCTACCACAATATCATTGTGACTTATACTCTTTCTCAGAACTTCCACAACCTTTGCTGAATTCCTGATATGAGCTAAGACACAATATATAGTATTACAGATCCTTGTACATGTAGATGATCAATAGAGACTGAGAACTATTTCTAGCACCCATAGAACACAAAAAACAATTTAATGTCACAGAGTATCTATCAGCACACAATTTTACATTCCATGGAGAAAGGTCCCTCAATAAACATCAGGGAAATAAATAGACTTGATCACAAGAAGTATGTCAATCGTACACGACCCTCTGTCCATAGCCATACATGACTAACCATGATAAAAATGAAAGCTTACATACCTTTCAAAACAGGCAATTGTTCCCTTTATTGGTTATTGTGTTTCTATTCATAATGCAAACATGTAAACAAATACAATAACAGAATACTACGCCACCACAGGCATTCCTCTATACTAGTCAGTGTCCCTACTAACACCATTCAGACATAATTGTGGCATCCAAATTTTATGGTATGCTTAATTGATGATGGACAAGAATCTGAGGTCTGGGAAGCTACGGTAGTGGAGGACATGGCATTGTCTGCAAGGATGAAGATGGCTATCCAAGTGACAATGAGACAGATAATACATGTTCAATGGCTGTTCCCAATCTTTTACAGTTTCTTATTTTCATGTTCCACTCATATCCTCTTCCCACCAGCCCAGAAGCATCTATGCTCTTCTGGTGACATCTTTCTCATTTTTCCTAATGTACACATTTGCCCCTTTTGAACATCTTTTTGCTTTTATTATATGTAACCTCATTAAATGACTTCTTCTTTCCTATCAGACAATGTTTCCATAGGTATATACTTCCGTTCCAACTGACCAGGCTCTATTTCGTGTTAATTGAACTCTGTACAATTGCATTTATGGAGTCCTGAGTTATGGATCAATCAAATCCTAATAAATAAGCTTAGAGGATATACTTGGTTTCAGTAATATATTCCTTTGCCTATAAATTGTAAGCCCAGATCCATGATCATAGCTTTTTAAGGAGTGTTATCTCAATCCTGAAGAGAATACACTTCATTAAACTTGAATACACCCAGCCACATCATCATGAATTTCCCTCACTTTATTTCTCATACACCATCATATTTCAGCACTAGTAATCTAGCATTAAGGTTCATCCTATTTGAATGTGTTTGTCATGTAAATTTTAGTGAACAGATTATATGCACAGAAAAATAATTCAAAATCAGACACAATAACACAGCAGATACCCTGGGAAAACCCTCCTCTTGAGGGAGAAAAACCCAGCAACAAAAGTCTCTCTTATATATATAAACAATGGCAACAAATCTCTTTACAATGAGGCCAATCACAAGGCCAATATTCAGCACCAACTGTAGATGCAAGAACAGATAATAAACTGTCACTCCTTAAGATTCAATTCTGCCTTAGAAGAATTCGCAATCTGTTCTTGAGTAATTCGCAATCTGCTATTGAAGAATTCGCACTCTGCTCTTGAGTAATTCGCAATCTGCTATTGAAGAATTCGCACTTACACAGAATTCGCACTTACATAGAATAAACTTGATGAATTACAATGAGAGATGTAATGAATATATATACAAAACAAGGGGGTGCGATTTTTAGCCAAGAAGTCGGCCACATCAAGAAAATGACTTATGAAAAATCGCGTCTCTTCTAACAAGGTCGGCCATGTTAGGAAATTCGTGCCAAGAGAGAAAATCGTGGAAAGTAAGGAATGAGGTCGGCCTCATAACATTCGCGCCTCCTCATTAAATATATGTCAATAAAAAATCGTATATAACTTAAATAGCCGAAGAGCTATTATTTAATTTATGTTTTCTCCAATTGAACTGTGCTGGAAGGATCGCCTGAAGCTGCAATTATCATTAACATGTCATTGCAAAGTTTTCCTTCTTCTCAATGCTACCTCTGTCAACCACAACAAACAGTCATTCATCCATCTTATAAACTCATAGTAGTCATAGTTACAGGATCTCACTATCCCCCAACTTGCACTTGGCAACACTTCTCGAACCTAAAATGCGTAACTCCATATGTACAATAGCTTCTGGCCCATGTATGAGCTCAAAAGAGATGTGAACAGTTGAAACCCTATAAATTGAATAATAATGTCATAAGATGGATCGTAACCTTTCTTCCAAATTATTACACATGATTCTGCATGGTTTCTAAAACAGAAACCAATACTTATGCTTCTCCATTGCTTTCACTTGAACATTCACACAAGAATTGGAAAGATTGAGAAATAGAGAACACCTTGTTTTAAGTACTATATAATTTCATCAAAAACTTCTCCCCTATCACTTGTGAGCACAGGGAAATGCCAATAATGTATTCATATAAAAACTTTGTCATGCTCCCCGCTGAATTGTCACTTGGGGATCTTTGCATCTTCCCACTCCATTAGGTTTTTGATGGACCCAATGATGTCCTTGCAACTTCAGAATCAGATTAATTACTTGAAAATGTCAAGAAATTCAATAGTATACTCAAGCTTGTAGTTGTTCTAGCATGGGAGTAAAAGAAGAAAAGGAGAAAGAAGATCATGCTTTGGCCTTTTATCTATTCAGGTTAAGAGCAATGCACCAACAACTTAAACTATTGGAATTTGTAAGAACTGATTCCTATATGCAATATTAGCACAAGAAAATATATAGTTAAACTCAATGATATTTTCTATATGCAATTCAATGTACCAGTCTATTAAATAAAAATGGTGTTGCAGTTTCTAGATGAGAAATGTTGTAGCCTCTCCTAGAGGAATGATAGATAAATCCTTCCCAAAACATATTTGGCACTAGTACAAGGTGGCAACCACTCCCTTTATAGTTGTAAATTATAACTGCCCATGACTCCCAACTTACTGCAAGCTTAAAATATGCAACAAGGTAAATAAAAAATAACATGTCATAGCAGTTTCTAGAAAAGCAAGCAGTTCTAGCTTGAATTGGAACATTTATACTTAAAAATTTGTCGAAACATGACTTGCTGCAAAATGACAGTACTAGCCAATTGGAGAAGATATATTTGTAATTCATAACAGGCAAACCAATTTGCCCAAGAGCATTTCAGTAAGTGATGCCACAGTGTGAGTATGTGTGTGAGTGGGTGTGTGAGACAGAGAAAGAGAGATAGAGTGTGCAAGTGTGTGTGTGTGTGCGCATATGCATGTGTATGTGTGTGTGAGAAAGAAAGGCAAAGATACAAAAAGAGAGTTGAAGGCAGCGGTTAAAGTTAATAACCGTTTGACCATGGTTGTGTTTTTTGCCATCAAATAAGTTTTAAAAAATTACACAGCATTGGATGCAAGTGAAATTTTAGGGTGACCATCATCAGATCTTGCAATGTTTCTCAATCAGAATAATACACGGATTGGCAAAATAGCAAATCAATGGTGGGAATTTGTGAAAAGGATTTAATTACTGTAAGAATATGGCATGTATACATCAAATCAAAGCAAACAAGCCAATGAACTATCAGATTAATCACTATTATGTTAGTTTTATATCCTACAAAAATTTAAGATTGAAGAATGTTGAAGAGTACATGACTGTGATTTCCTAATATAGATTTGATTAATTGAAGATTAATAGGAAATTAATTTATCAATTATCTTGTCCATGGCAAGAATCGATAATACATGGGAGAAACATGATGCATGCACTGTATGTTATAAACTCAAATGTTTCCAAAAATAGTAGCATACTGAAGATAAAAAAAAACATGTGACTACAAGTCTATTGTTCCTGTGGAATGTAGCAATGGAAATGGGAAAAGTACAAGGTTAAGCATAGAACCATCTTAACATGGCTTTGATATGTGGCTAGAGGTATCAAGAAGACTTAAGGTGGCAATCCTACCACAGAATAAGCATAAGCGCATAGATACTGACACCTTGAGTCTTTTTGATACCTCTCAGCACTTATTAGATCAATTTTAAAATGGATATGTCCTAGTTTTATTCATTTTGCTGATCATTTCATTATTGCTTTTCCTTCTGTCCAAACATCTATTACTTGTGTCAATGCAAGAACATCAGAGGTCACATTACTTCTGCATTTATTTCATAATGTTTGAGATTTATGACTTGATGTTCTTTTACAGCATGTATTGAATGTGTTCATAATATTTACAAGACCTCGGAAATTAGTGTAATGCACAAATAAATCATTAATCAAAGTCATCAGCCCAATAAATTTCATTTCCTATATAAAATTTGTAAATTTTATAGAACTACAAGTTGTTGAGTTAATGTTATTTTTTTCCATGCCTAATTTGAAATTTTGTGTATATATGTTTTATTTAAAACATGTGTAAAACTAAACTTGCCATCTCATTACCATTGACTGTAGCACAGCCTTGGGTTATTTGTAGCTTGCATATGTAAATGTGTAACTTGCATCTTATATATGTTGGGATAAAAGCATCACGTGTGAGTTATTGAGAGGTGTATAAATAAGGGAAATGCCAGTCAACTTTTCTATAAATAATTCTATACATTAATTTGCAAAATTCCATATTATAGTCATTTTCTTCTTTTGGTGTCTCTGGACACCACAACAAATTGGTGTTCTCTCTTTTGCTTGTCAAGTTTTATTATTTGTTCCATTATTGATCTGATTCATTGATCCCAGATGATTTCAAAGCTTAGAGATTCAAACTCCCTAGGTTCTAGTCCTTAGTTTCTGTGAAGATCACGAAGGATTGATAATGTCTTAATAGCTGTTAGGTCACAACGTTGTTTTTCCTTTGTTAAGGTCACTTTTCCTGAAGAAGAAATGAGATCTGGCAAGATCGTTGGCAAAAGAAATTTTCTGGGTGCAGGATTGAATTTACTACAAAGTTTGATGAGAATAGAAGCTTGCTTGAAGAGTGTTGGTTTCATGGAGCTCTTTTGGCACAAAATCTTACCCATATAGGAGAAATAAGGTTTTGCCCGTCATTAAATCAGTCTGTATTTTAATTTTATGGTATTGTGGTTGCACATATAATGTATTAACAAGTGGATGCAAATTCTTTCAAGCACAAAGTCATAAGAAAATAAATGTTAGCTTGTTTAAATATGCACAATTCTACATGTACCAACCTGTGGCTCAAGATTCTGTTGGCCAAGGCCTCGATGCTGATACTTGAAGCCATCTTTCAGTCTCTCTGAGCCTTCTGCATCCTCAAATGATTTTTTCCTTGTTAGTGATACTTCAATTGCTTGGATGTCTGTATTTGGATGAAGTCCAACAACTACTATACTTTCAAACAATAATGTTGGCTCTTTCTGGTGCTTTCGCTCCTGCAATAGGCCAACAAATAAAACAGTCTTACCATAATCCAAATACTCTGAAAAAGGTACAATAAGAGGATTTAGAGGGTTTTTATTTTTGGTCCTAAAATATGAAGAAAAAAGACATCCACACCAAGGTTTCAAAACTCGCAACTCGGCAAAACCCAGCAGACCCAATTTTGACTCAGACGCAGCAATTTGCAAAAAATTTGCAAAACTCGGCAAATTATAAAAATATTTACATTCATTTACTCAGCAAAACTTGGGAGTACTTGCCAAAAACTCAGCTAAGCAAGTTATGGGGTGGTTTGTTTGGCTGCAAAAATAACACACAAATACTCATGAATTAGGCGAGTTAAGGGGTGGTTTGTTTGGCCGCAAAAATAACACACAAACACTCATGGATTAGGCAAGTATTCGGCAAGTTTTGAAACCTTGATCCAAACAATTTTTCCCCATAAGCTTTTAATGAAACAAGATATGGTAAATAAATGTTGAATGTTAAGAATGATCTCTTCATTAAACTATAATAACATTTACAATCTAGTAAGGTTTGTAAATCAATCATCAATCAATTGGCTTGAATTTTTTATTTTTTTAATCTATGTCCCTTCCAGTGCAATACTAGATCTTATGATTTACCTTGCACCTTCTAGAATAGTTGGATACTTATCTAGGATATTTGTGGTGAAGAATGTTGTAGAATTTCAAGAATAGATCAAAGCCCCAAATCGAATTTGTGGCAAAGACCATAACTGTAGCATGTATTTTATGCAAATATGCAACACTATAACAGAAAAATTTTAAAAATGAACTATAACAGAGTAGAGAGAGCATCTGCCCACTAAAAGTAGCATGAAAAGCACTCAAGAATCTAAAAGATTGAAGAAAGACTCCCCAAGATATCTATGTCTAATAAGCAACAATATTTGCTTACTTGATGATAAAATTACTGAGTAAAAAGAAATTAGTAAAGAACCGCTAGTAGACATAAAGGATGAAAATAAACATTACTTGCACTCATATTCTATTTAAACATCCTATCATGTGCAATTGTCCTTTTTGCTACTAAGCATATCACCTAGTGTCCTAGGAAGACAATTTATTGCAAAATAGTTCATACGCACAATATTGTATCACATAACAAAAGGAATTGTGCATAGCTCTAGAACATGTGCTCTATTTGGAAGCTATCCTGAAAGCTGTAAAATAGAAAATAGCAAGAAAATGCAAACTGCAGGTCAAAATTAAGACATGACTGCCAACAATGTAACTCCACAAAGCAAGGTATAACAGCTTAAAATTGTGTAGGATTAAACCCCCAACCTAAAAAAATATTAATTCCAGTTTGACTACCAATTTGGCCTCTCAAACACATTGCAACTCAAAGTGCGTAAATTTGGAAAAAGTTGATATTAGTACAAGAAGATGCACAGCAATACAAGAATGGCAAGAAACCCAACAAAATCCTACACAGACCAAAATTTGCAAACTTGTTACAGCTAGCAGGGGCAAGGCTTGACTGTGAAATTATTTATTCAGAACAGAGCCCCAGCATCTACACTACATCCGCATAGTTATACAATATACATTAAATGAAACTAGAAATGGGGCTTTTTAACTCTTTCTGGAGGAGTATTTTCATTCTAGCCCTGAAGAGACACCAGAAGATGTTTTTTGCACTAGGATTGGGGAATTGCATGTTAATCTCCTTTCTGTCTGCCCTTTGTTGTATTTATCCTTTCTTTGAATGCCTCTTGTTTCTATCCCCATTGTAGGAAGACCTTCTTGGACTAACAAGAGATGCGTTCCCTCTATTAACTAAAAGAAGTGTATTAGCATAATTTAGTAGCCAACAGCTTAATCTAAGATTCCAATAGGGATTATACCTCGAATAATGTTCATTGATCTTGTACTAGTGGTTATCCTACTTAAAATATAGAAAATTTTCCTACAATTGATACAATATGTTGCCAATAAATGCAAACACTACATTCTGAGGACTATAAACAGTCGCCAACCCTTTATGAAAGACCATGATCTTGTAGTTATGAGAGCAATACTCTTTTTAAGGTAGACACTGTTTAACATCCTACATCTAGATTTGAAGTCATTAGGAAATATGTTGATTGTTTGCACATGGGTTCAAGAAGTAGAAAAATGAGCTCTCATCACCTTTGTAGGAAGTGGGCCTCTCAAATCAACACTTATCTAACATTTTCTGTTATTGTCGTTGGTAGTATAACATGTATAATTTCAAAAAGAAAAGGTTACAAACTGAACAAAAACAAACAAATGAATTTCATGTATGCAGTATACAATAAGACCAGTCAATGAATAAGACAATAAAAGGAAATAGCTTATTAATAGCTTAAGGAGTGAAGTAGCAGATTAGTAGGAAAATTAAGAAATATATAAGTTTGGATGTGAAGGTTAAAAGTCTGAATG
>VDFB02057606.1:0-13665 GCA_007258455.2 Sequoia sempervirens
AAACTGGTAAAAAATCCCAAAGTTTGGACACTACTTTGTGGAAATATTTACTTATGGTCATGCTAGAGAAAAGAAAGGACAAGTCAATGGACATGGGGACTAAAAAAAGAAAGCGATTGATTTTGCATGAACTCAGGGAAGAGGTAGACACAATTACTATTCCTGATGATAATGAGTTGGAAGGTTTAAACCCTGGAGGAAGAAGGTCAAAAATATTGGCCATGGCGGCGTTGAAAGGACAAGAGAGTAAGAAAAACACATAGAGCCCTGAAGAAAAAAGTACCCAAAGCCCACCAGAGAGTGTTGAAAAGAAAGAAGATGAGGAGAATGATTCCTCAATAGAAGAAATTCTTGACAGTTTGGGAGGAGATTCAGTTGAAGAGGATGAATCAGATGAGGAAAGTGGGGATGGTAATGGTGATGAGGAAAAAGAGGAGTCACAATATGAAATGGCTCGGGAGGAGGAGGAAGTAAATGTTATGGATAATCAAGAGAGGGATGACAATACCAATAAAGATGATGATAAGACCGAGGATGATGGGAATGTAAGGATTGAAAGACTTGAAGAGAGACTGTAGATTCTAGAAAAGAGAATAAATGAAAAGTGGGGGACAACAAAATTCATTCCCTCAAAAATTTGGTGAATGGAATTATTGAGGAAAGACTGAAGGTACTGGAGAAAGGGATGCAAGAAAAAGGATATGAAAACATAATTCAAATCCTAGAAGAAGTGGTATAGAATGTGTGTATGGTGGTTGATGCAACTATGAAGAAGGCAGTTATGGTGTCTATTTTCGGAATGGGAAAAATCAAAAAGCAGAAAAAGAAAAAGCAACGAGTGATGGCGAAGACCTAGTGGGAAAGATGGAGCTGAAGGCAACAATGAACGACACTGTTGAGGATCTGATGAAAGCATGGAGGCTGATTGAGGATGCTTAGCATGGATGCTTCGCTATGGGACTTCTCTTTTTGCTTATTATGTTTATATCTACTATGTTTTATAGGTCTGTTGCTACTGGTTATGGCCATGGGTGCCATAACTTAAATTTCTATAATGTTGTTTATATTTTAAGAAGGAACATTATGATAGATTCTTATAAGTACTATAGATGAATAGGGAAGGATGTTATTGATGCTAGATTAGGGTTTTTTGATTTGAATGATAGAATTGTGATGTTTGATCATATGGAAATTGGTTAAGAATTTTGCTGAGGGAGGGGGGAAGTTTGGTGGGCTTCTTGTTTTTGTTGTTTCTTACCACCTTTTTTTCTTATTATGATGTACTATTTGCTCGGGTTAGGGACCTCTTCCCTAATTGATCAATCAAAAACAATTAGCATTCTATAGAGAGCTGAATTCTGTGGCTGATTGGTTGGAAAACTTTGGGGTGATGTCAAAAAGATCATGGAATGTGAATGACATCCTACCTAATGAATTAAGCACCCTGATTCATAATGACTTACATTAGCTCATTTGTTTTGGCTACCTCTTTGGCTTTTGGAATGTGTGGGAATTATGGGGTTTTATGGATGAATAGACTTTGCACATACGTGATGCTCATTGGAATTTTTGGTCATTCAAGTCTAAGTTGTATAAGCCTCTTCTGCATTATTACTATCAGTACCGTCCTTGGCAGCTACACACACTTTCTAGGTGTTAATCTTCCTTATGCCTCTTTGTTTTTCTATCATTTTCTATGGTTTCTTTATGCAATAGTTTTGATGATGGGTGGGGATAGATGTAGAATGAAGCCTCTTTCTTGTGATGACATCAAAGCCAATGTTGATGGTTGGTCAATTCTATAGAGAGGTGGTGTGACTCCTTTCATGGAGACGTTGCATGGATTTAAAGCAAGTGTGTCCAAGGATTTTTTTGATGCTTGGAATGGACGTGTGCTTAGTATGTTCAGTAGGGATACTACCATCAATGAATATTTCATAGTAGAAGTGACGGGTATGTCAATCGAAGGTAGGAAATGCTATAGGGATAAGGATATCTCGCAGTCGACCATGAAAAACTTTCTCCGTGATAGAGAACAGGCTAAAATGGCGAGATTGGACTGTGAAGGATATGACAGGACCAAGATTAAACCCATATGATAGGATGTGGTGGAGGCATTGATGCGATACTTTATCCTTGACGAAAAATATACAGTGTTGTATGGTCACCATTTTGTGTTGCTGAATCACTTTCAACATGGTAAACTTGTGTCCTTCCTATTTTACCTTTTAATGTCTTTGGAAGAAGGAATTTTGAGTTTCAGGAAGAACCCTATAAACCCTTTTCTACATGATGGTTTGATGTTACTCATTGTAGATTTCATTAAATCTAATGGTATTGTTCGAGCTGCCTAGTCTCCTATTTCAAAAAAGAAGAGGGAAGGGAGTGGGAAATGGCGGATTGAAGAGATTCTAGAGAGTTGGGGAAAAAATTGAAGAGGATTCAGAGGGTTGGTCCAATGGGTATGACATTGACCTGGATTACACCCCCTCATCTGGAGGGATGAAACCCTCAACTTCCAAGAAAAAATCTCTCCTCCCGTGTGTCAAACGAAAACTCAAGGAGGCTTTTGTGGAGGGTGCAGAGGAGGGAATTTATAGTGGTAAGAAGGCCAAGGGTCATTCTAAGGATGTAGGTGATAAATTTTAGGAGGTGGAAGAGAATATACAGGGTGATGAACTAGGGAATTCTAGTGATGGTGGGTCCCCTATTGCTGGCAGGGGGAATTTTGTTGTCAATGTGAATGATTTTTCCTAGGTGTCGATGTCTAATGACAAGGGTAAGGCCAATATTTTCCCTAAGGTGTCTCATGAGGAGGATCCTTTGGTTGGTTCACATAAGGGTAGGGGTGTGTTTTGGGGGGCTATGGATTTATTATAGGCATCTAGTTTGGTGAAATAAGGGGTTGATATCTTCTTCAATTTGCTGATGTGGCTCATGCAAGAGGTGCGGGACCTCCACAATAAGCATGCCACTATTTCCTGTTGCAACATTTCCACTCTGCACAGTCTCAAGGAGAAGGATTCTATCTTCGCGTTGACCAGGTCTTTAAATTCCAATGTTGGATGTGTGCTGGACGAGCTTTCCAATTTGAAGAATGATTATGGACCGAGGATGGATTTTCTAGAAAAGCAGAATAGGAAGCTCCAAAAGGACTTGGATACGATAATCAACATTTGCAAGGAGAAGTTGGAGGCCTTGGCTGAAGGTATGGTCTTCCTCAACTAGAAAGTGAAGGAATGGACTGACAAAGGATTGTTTGAAGAACATGTGACTAAGGAAAGGGGGGAGAGTGTTGTCATGGAAATGCACACCATGGATTTGGATGTTGGACCAAGTGTGTGTACTTGGAGTAAAACAAAGAAATGAAAAACTATCCCTGGTCGTGATGTTGAGGAAATCATGGAGATGCATGATAGGTTAGCGTCTAAGGATCTAGATGTGGTAAAGATGCTCTAAGAACTTCTCTAATGGTTGTTTGGTTTGCTCTTTTGTTTTTTGTTTTTAGCTATGGTTTTTTGTTGATGGTCTACTAATGTTCTGGTAATCAACTTGTTTTTTGGTGTGTTGGGTGGGTAGTGTATTGTTTCATCTTTACTACCATTGTCTCTTTTTGTTTAGGGTTTCAGGCACCCTTCAAAACCTGTTTATCGTTAATAAAAAATAATTAGCATTCAATGCAATAACTTCAAGGACCTACAATAGATTTCCTCCATGAATTGATTTATGTGACTCTTTAGACTACATGTATATTTGACTGATGCTAGACTCATTAAACTACATTATCCTTGGCCTCTTTGCATAAATTGTTATGGGAATATACATATGTTGATAACTTAAGGAATCCAATCATATGGTTACATTTAGATTGTCTTGATGCTAAATCTCCCATTTGATAAAATTCCTTACCATTAGAAAATAATATTATAAGAATGGACATGAATATATTAAGTGACTATATCTACTACTGCATTTTGATATATTTTCATAATATAGATAATTTGATTACACACTCATGTTAAATACTTTCAAAGCATAATGGATGAAAATAAAAATGAATCACTAATGTTGCACACTCTATGATTATATAAAGATCGTCTACTATGTGCTTGTGAACCTATCAGGAAGGGCGAATCATGAGTAAGTTGGTTTGCCTAAAAACCCCACCTAGGTTCCAACCCACAGGCCCAAGGCAATGGTTGGGTCATGGAGCGGTGAGGGTCCCACCTTAGAGTTTTCCTCACTGGCCCGAAGCAATGGTTGGGCAATAGGAGGTGGTAGACCTTAGGCCACTTTGGAGTCTATGGTTCCTCTCCCTTGATAGACAAGTGTCTTCCAGGGTGTTTCCATGAGTGTAGTATGCAGGTACTAAGCCATTAGGCAAAAAGGATTTTTATGGAAAATCCTCTTGAGTTTAATATGAGGGCTTCAGGGTGGATCCACCTATGACACTCCTCTTATGTCTTCCTTATTCCTTTATGATTATGCTGATATTTTGGATATCTAGATATTAATGCTAATAGACATATTGTTAATATGGTGAATACAGGGTTATTGAATTAGGAGAACATTCATTTCGGAAGAAGAAACCCTAAACCCAATCAACAAGAAAATTCTAGGGAAATTTAGGAAAGGACATTACAGTCATGACCCTTAAAGAAATTCAAGAAAATAAAGAGGAGGAAAAATGGAAAAGAGGTAGAAGAATGGGGATTCAAGCAATGAATAATGTTGAAGCATTTGGTTCCATAAATATTGAAGATAAAAACATTGAAGAGACCATGGATGTAGATGATGCAAATTTTTAAGAGGTGAATGTGGAAGATAATACGATTATAGAAACTAATCGTGGTATGTCTTCAAATTCACTTTTCAATGCTATTGAGAATGTGACAATAGGAACGATTCCAAGTATGTCTTCAAATCCAACTTTGAATGATATGTAAAATGTGATTCTAGATGATATTTGTATTGATCATTTACAAGAAGTTGGATATAACATTGTTGAGATCGATTTTATTCATAGAAAAGTTGTAGAAATGAATATTAAAAATGAAATCCCTCGTGTTGGTCAAAATGAAAATATTTTTGTTGTTGAAAATAAAAATTTGTGTGTTGGTGAAAATGAATATCCTTAATTATTAATAAAATATCCTTCATTATTTTATTATTAATAAAATATTAGTGGCTTGCCACTTTTATTTAAAAAAATAAATATCCTTTTGTTGAAAATAAAAATCTTTGTATTGTTGAAAATGAAAATATCTTTTTAAAAATTGAAAGTACTATTTTGGATAATCTTACTGGTAAGATGTCTTGGAGACAAATAAAAACATATGCCAATAGATTATACAAACAAATTTTTTATCAAAAAAACTATCATTTCAATGTCAACTCATGATGCAATTGATGAGAATGTGGAAAATGAGAAAAGTAATGAAAAAGTTAGGCATTTTTGTGAAATCAAAATGAAAAGAAGCACTTAAACATGCTATATCTATTGTTGCTAGTTCTAATGAGTCTATTAGAAAGAAGAGTCGATCTAAAGATAAGAATGTGACACAATAAGCTATAACAACAACTATAGTTAATAAAACAACTTTGGATAAAATAATGTTAAGGAACATTAGTGGAATTCTAAACATACATCCTAAAACATTGGTAAGACAAACAAAGAGAAAAGAAAGTATAGAAAACAACCCAACCAACCAATGCTGGAGTTTTAGTGGTCGACTCCAAAGGTATGACATTAAATTGAATATTGAAATCAAATATTGTAAGGTCAACCCTTGTATGCCTATTAACACTTTTTTTTTTCTCTTGTTGCATGTTTCACTTTATGAAACTAATTGATGCATAGTGTGATTTTGTTCGGTATGTTAGGAAGATTAACCTTTTTTTTAGACTTTTGAGAGAAACGTGTTTATTACTATCAAGAGTTAATATAATTACCTTATGCATGTTCTATTTGTGATGCTATTAATTTTACATTTTCTTATATGTTTTACATTTGATCATGTTATGGAGATTCTGACAGCTGAGCCTAAGACCATTGAATATCTAAAGTTAGCAAGATTGTGTTATGTGGATTAATTAGTATCATCAATTTGGATTGGAGATGGTTTGATGTAGTTGAAAACTAGGAGTTAATATTAGTTATTAAAATATATTCTCAAGGAATGTTACAAATAGAGTGAATTTAGTTTGGTAAGAGATAAGGAATGGCATGATGTATAACTTAGTTAAGGAATGTACTAATGTGTATTATGTCTTCTGACAAGGGATACTACTTATGAGAGAGAGTAGGGACCTTCAAAAGTTATCAAGAGGCTTGAAGAAATTGGTAACCAATCCTACATTGATGCTAGTGAAGGTAACCTTGATTGAATTAAAGGTGAAATTAGGTAAGTATAAGTGGTAGTTATATATGTTTTAAAACATTTAAATAATAATAGTAATATTAAAAAAAAACTAGATAGGTTAAAGGGTAAATACAAAGTTTATTCTTCTATTTTCTTTAATGGTGAAATTGAATAGATTTTAATATTAAGTAGAGTATAAACAATATAGATTGTCATTTATTAAATTATGAAATGATTTTAATAAGGTTTATAAAATTTAATAATTGGATGCAATTTTTAACCATGTACATATTTTGGATATAAAAATACTAATGTCGTGATGATGTGCAGGAAATGAGTGCCAATGGGAGGGCAGAAGGGAGAAGCAACTAAACACCATTGAGAGACTTCAATAATCGAAATCTCGAGTCATGATTGATGATTGTTTACAATGAGTCAATTTGGTTGTTTTTATATGTCTAGATTGTATTTTTATAATTTGAGTCAATAGTATTCTTTTATTTTATTTTGTGGAAAGAATTGTGTTCAAATTCATGTCTTGATGTGAAAGTTTTGAAAGGGGAATGAGTCCAATTAAATTTTGTTTAAAAAGATATGTATGTTTTATGTGATTTAAAAGTGTTATTAAATGTTAATTTGAGTTATTTTTGTTGGTTTTCAAAGCACTAGGTATATACCCAAGGGTTGGGCACACTTTGGAGACTATAACCTTCTTCATTTATGAGTTTTGACCCATTTTAAATTTATTTTTTTGAAGGTGAATGAATTTGAACTAGGGTTTGGTTTTTATCTTTTTATTATTATTATGGAAAATAAAAGGGGGAGAGAGTTGAAACTTGGACACTTTTTTTGGGTGTTGGAGAAGATGAGAGAGGAGCTGGGAAAAAAGAAGGGTGGAAGAAGAAGATGAAGGTTGGAGGAGCAAATCAACTTGAAAGATAAGTTGTTTTTAACTTTTGTCTCCCATTTCTTGCTTAGAAAGGGTATTTGTATTCTTAAATGCTCTTATTTTCTTGTTAAAAATGGTTGAGAAATTTTGGGAATGTGCATGGATATTTTCTTGGGGTTATGGAGTTGTGAATGGGTCAAAAAGTATTGAGTTTTGGGTTGTTGGCCAATATATTTTATATAGAGGTCTTAGGAAACTTGTTTGGGATTCTTGTTGTTGTTTGGGCTTGGTTTGTTGTATTTAATCAGGAGTTTTGGTGTTTCTCCTTGCTCAGGGGATGGCTAGAGCCATGATATGGGTTTATGATGTCATGTTGGATAGGTAGAGAGCTTGTTCTTTTCCATTGGCATGTTTTCTCCATTCTCAAAAGGTGTTGGATAAGTTTAAATTTCTTGAATAGACTGTTGTTAATATACTATTTCATAAGATTTCAATTTTGAACAATGTTGTGAGCTAACTATACTATTGTGCAAAGAAAAAAAGAGAAGTTGTACATTATGGAATGAAAATATATCATAAGAGAGATGTATTTTAGTTTATGTTTTTGTGATGAAAGACTATGCCTATACTTGTATTTCCCTATCATTACTAATGATGTAAATGTTGGTTTGAAGTTGCAGCAAAGTTAACACAACTAACTCATGATTAACGTTTGTAAAAGGATTTTCTTAAACTTTCCAAGATCTATGCCTTGCATTTTAATAATAACTAGGGGTAGCTAAAATAAATTCTTGCTACATAAAACTGGTCTTAAGGAAAAGAGCAACAATAAATATGTATAGCCAAGGAACATATGTTTTGGTAAAGGGTTTGTTCATATGAAGTATGTATGCAAAATATGTAATTTATATATATGAAAATGACTCAAAATAATTTTATGAATGATATGGATTCTCAATGCATAGCAAACAAATCAGTTTTTTCTTTTTATATATGTACATATAAAGAGGGTTTTAAACATCCATAAATAAATAAATAAATAAAATTCCCAACTATAATGCATATTTACATATATAATGTGAAAGCATTTAACCTATATAAATGAGTATTTATTAAAAGAAGATTTCAAAAAGCAACATCATCTTATATTTTTATATATATAAAAAATACATATTTTAAAAAAAAATGAGATATACATTATATATATATATAAAATAATAATGGATCTTAGTCCACAACTACTTGAACATTAAGTGATTCAATAATGCAAAATCTTGCAGGGGTGGCGAGCAAGAGGGTGGTTCCTAAAGATGGAGGGGAGGATCAATAGGAGAATGCAGATGCATCTAAGGGAAAGGTGGAATGTTCAGCCCCATGCCACAAGCATTTTACAATGATCAATTTGTCTGTGGAGGCCGAGGAGGAGGTGGCAATGCTTGAAGAATTGGAAATTATTGCTAAGGTGATCGACCCCCGTTTGGACCATGGCAGAATTAGGGCCTGGATCTTAGAGAATTGGTGCACAAAATAGATTGTAAAATTTATGCCAAAAGGTTTTTTCATAGCGGTTTTCTAGTCGGAGGCGGCGTACGAGGAGATCCTTCAGGGAGGGCTTTGGAAGTTTGGTGAGTCTTCGTTATATATTCAGAAATGGTGCAAGAACTTTGATGCTGCTAGACATGTTCCATATGACTCCAGGTAGTCTAGATCTAGCTATACAATTTTCTAATGGAGTATTGGGCAAAGGACTGTTTGGTTAAGATTGACTACTCGCTGGGAACACCGGTAGATGTGGATCTGGGGATTATAGAAGGTGACTCCTATATTTATGCTCAGATTAAGATTGTTGCGGTCAGGGGAATTTTGAAAGAAATCCTACTTTGTGTTGGTGGGGAACACTAGATTCAGCAGGTTGAGGTGGAAGCAAAAATATTTTATTGCTCAAGATGTAGGGGCAGGGATCATAGGGTTGAGAACTGTAAAAAACATCCAAGGCTCTGGAAAGTTTGGAGATGGAACCACCTTCGGTTTCTCCTTCTCTAAAATTGGCAGAAAATAATAAGATGGCAATAGAGCTAGGGTCTATTCAACCTATTTTTTATGAGGGTGCCAACTAGATTGATCGTTGTTGGGGGGAAGTGAAAAGGGGTGAATCTCGACGCATCTCGATAGACAAGTAGGCTAGTTTGTTGAATCTAAATTGTGGTTGGGTGGAGAAAGAGGGAGTTATCGATTCTTTGCCAAATGATGATGGAAAGGTTGTGGTTGGGAAATTGGTGGTCCTAAATCTCTCTGCTTTGTTGTAGGCTACTGCAGTTTATGCCCCTCGTAGGTGTGTTTTGACAGGCTCTTGGAAAGATGGTGCTCAAGAGACCCCTTTTCTCAACAGTCCGAGGATGTCGGATTTAAATATTGGTGGCTCAAAGTAGGATGTTTTGGACATTGTGGATCCAAGGAGCATCAGTCAATCGGCTTCCCGACTCCTTGACAAGGTAAAAAAAGGGAAGGGAAGGAAATCAAGGAAGCAGAAGAGGGAGGAAGCGACAGTTGAGTTGGGCCTGACTAACATCATGGAATTTTTGAAAACCAAGGGAGCTAATGCCTCCCTTGGGAAGCCATGAAAATCATAAGTTGGAATGTCAGGGGCCTTTCAGCTTCTCACAAAAGACACTTAGTGAAGCGTCACTTAGATAGGTTAGCTACCGATATGATTCTTCTTCAGGAAGCAAAAATTAGTGCAGAGGAGAGGGAGAAGTTTCTAAAATACTGTAAGAAATGGTCAGGTGTCTTCATGAATGCTACAGGATTTGTGAGTGGCTTGGGAGTGTTATGGCTGGCTAATTCAGTTGATGTAAGGTTGGAGGCTTCTCTAGCCAATTAGATGTAGTGTTTTATTCATTGTAGGCTTTCAAATTGTGTGTTCCCTCTCTTCAAAGTATATGGGCCGATCTATACAGGGGATAAAGTTTTGGTTTCAAAGCAAATAAAAGATAGGTGTGTATCGGTGGTTGGTGACTAGGCTATTTTGGGCGGTGATTTCAACGTCCTCATGGACTTGAATGAAAAAAGTGGTGGTCTGCTAAAGGAAAATAAGGCGATGGTGGAATTTTAGAATTTTTTCCACAATCTAGGATTGACTGACTGTGTACCTAAGAATGGTGAGTACACTTGGACCAACAGGAGAGTTGGCTTCACTGGAATTGTTGAACGGCTCGACAGGTTTTTGGTTGGACGTAGTTGGCTAGGTGATGAGTTCAGGCTTTACTCGTGTATTTTTCCTGTGGTTGTGTCAGACCATTTCCCTATGGTACTTGAGATTGGTCCTTGTGATAGGCTTGGGAAGGGTTACTTCAAGTTTGAGTCTATGTGGTGGCGTGACTCAAATTTTCTACCCTTGTTAGAGGAATGGTGGAAGTCTTTGGACCAATTTGAAGGGACAGTTAGTTTTTGTTTCATCCATAGACTAGCATTTATAAAAGAAAAATTGAGAGGTTGGAACAAAACTACTTTTAAAAATATCTTCAAAGAGAAGGAGTTGGTCAAAGCCAAACTTGCTGCACTCAGTGAAAGTGTTTTCCATTTCGGCATGACCGCGGCGGAGTTTCAAAGAGAAAAGGAATTAAAAGCAATACACTATGAGTTGCTTGATAGGGAGGAGTTGTTTTGGAGAGATAAGGCATGGGAGGTCTGGTTGCAAGATGGTGACACCAATACGAAGTTTTTCCACAGTTCTTCGAAGATCAGAAGAGAACGAAACATAATTGATTTCATCCAATTCCCAGATGGGTCTTCCATCAGTGATCGTTCTAGAATTGAAGTTGAGGTAGTGTGGAATTTTGAGGCCCTGTTCTACTCTTTGAAGAAGCATAGATCCAATTGTAACTAGTCAATTTTGGAGTGCATTCTGCAATGTATCAATGAAGATGAAAACAAATTCCTATACGAGTTGTTCTCTTTGGAAGAGATTCAGAAGGCAGTCTTTAGGTTGCATCCTAACAAAGCTCTCGGACCTGATGGTCTAACTGTGAAATTCTTCCAACAATGTTGGCATTTTATGGGGACTGACATCTAGTGTTTGGTGAATGAATTTCGCAAGAAGCACAAATTTGTTAAGGACATAAACAACACAGTTATTACTCTAATACCAAAGAATGTGGTTAGCAAAACCTTTGCGGAATTTTTCCCAATCTCTTTATGCAACTCTATTTACAAGATATTATCCAAGACACTTACAAATAGGCTCAAAGTTATACTGTGTTGTGTGATCTCTGAAGAGCAGAATGGGTTTACTCCAGGCAGAGAAATCATTGACATCATTGCCACTTCCAAGATGGTTCACTCTATCTCTTCCGAGCAAATGAAAGGTATTTTGATTAAATTGGATATTAGCAAAGCTTATGATCATGTAGATTGGAGTTTTCTTTTGGAAGTCATGTGTAGGTTTGGATTCTCTCAACATTGGCAGGATTTGGTGGAGATGTGCATTTCGTCCCCTCGCTATTCGATTCTGGTGAATGGGTCGTTATACAATTTCTTCAGGGCCACCAATGGCCTCAGATAGGGCGATCCCCTTTCTCCTTTTCTATTTGTAATAATGGAAGAGGCCTTGTGAAGACACATCAAGAGGCTTCGAACGACTGGGCTTTGGAAGGAAATTATGGTTGCAAAATATTTGGACACGATGACCCATTCCTAGTTCGTTGATGATTCAATGATTTTTGGTGAAGCTATTGCTAATGAGGCAAGGCTTATAAGGGATCCCTTGGACTCATATGTGGGGGCCTTGAGGTAGATCATAAATAAAGAGATGGAGATCTACTTTTTCAATACTAAAGCTCCCATGTGCAGGAGGATTGCTAGACTACTTGGTTTTGCAAAGGCCGAACTCCCTTCCAAATACCTCAGGGCACCTTTGTTTCATGGGTGCTATCAATCTTCACTTTGGAAAGATGTTATGGATGGTTGCAAAAGGAAGGTGTAGGCTTGGAAAAATCATTGGTTGACCTTGGTTGGAAGGATTGTGATGATAAAATTGGTGCTGTCAGTAGTGCCCATTTTCATGATGTGCTTCAGAGCTCTGCACAAGGTGACCTCAGGGTTAGATAGCCTCCTTAAAAAATTTCTTTGGGATGGGGCCAAAGAAAATAAGTGTATCCCTCTAATTGGCTAGGAGACTATGTGCCTGGATAAAATTTTTGGGGGTGCTAGGATGCAAAAAATGGAGGAACAAAATAGAGCCCTTGGTGTGAAGTTGTGTTGGAAGTTGTACAAGGAGCCTGAGAGGCAATGGTGCAAGATAATTCAAAAAAATTAACTGGATAACATGAACCCAGAGAGGATCTTGATAGTGGAAAATTATGCGTGCAACTCTCTTATATGGAAGTTTATGTGGGATAGTCGGCCATTAATTTTTGATCATCTCACCTGGTGGATTGGGAATGGGAAGCAAGAAGATTTTTGGCGTGACTCATGGGATGACTTCCCTCCCATTTTGGAGTCCTGGTACAACACTAGCTGGTTGGATAATACAATCCAAAAGCATGGCTTCTCTATGGTGAATTACGTAAGGGTGGTATCAGGGGTGTGTGGTGCCACTACGGTTTGGAAGGAGTTCGATTCTCTTGAGGTCCCAATTTATGTTGCCGAGTCACTTAGGTCCATCCTAGCTGAGCAAAGAATTGAGTTATCTTAGTTGGAGGATGAAATTATTTGGTGTGGCTCTAGATCAAGTGAGTACTCAATCATGTTAGGCTATGAGATTTAGAGGGAACATTTGAATTGTACTGATTGGCTGATAGCGCTTTGCTGGAGAAAGGGTGTTATGCCTAAGGTGGGGTCCTTCCTATGGATGGCTCTACACAAATGCATTCTCATGGGTGAAAGGTTGGCTATGTTTGGGATTCTAGGCCTAAGTATGTGTGTTTTGTGCAAAAATGCGATCAAGGATTCAAATCACTTATTAAATTATCCTTTAGCATCCAACTATTGGGACTGGCTTATGCAAGCCCTGGGGTGGTTGACTCCCAAGAAAAATGATCTACTCCAATTTTTACAGAGTTGGCATGTTTAGAAGAGTAGAAATTTATGGGTTCGGGCTTGGCTTGTTGCACCCTCACTCCTTGTGTGGAATATTTGGAAGGAGCGCAATAGGTGCATATTCAAAGATTTGGTATTGTCGAAAGCCGAAGTGATTAGAAGAATGGAGGTAGGTATAGTGGAGGTTTTAAATTCATGTGCTCTCAACTTGCAACAAATCCAAAAGATGTTTGATGAAGTGGTCTCCTCCCATGGCTGGCTTCTGCAAACTAAAATTTGATGGGTCCTCTAAAGGTAACCCGGGTATATCGGGAGTTGGTTATGTGATAAGAAATGTTGAAGGGAAGTGCCTTTGGGAAGCTACTAGGAAAATTGGGA
>VDFB02057607.1:0-16353 GCA_007258455.2 Sequoia sempervirens
AAAATGATTTTAAAAAAATTCACTATGTTTCAAATAAGGATCTAAAGCATATATATGGGTTTACATGCAACCAAAAGAAGTGAGAGATGATGCTATCAAAGATTCTTGAACTTAAGAATTTTCCATGGAACAAATATGTACATATAATTGTAATTTACACAAAATGATTTACAACTATGTACATGTTACTATAAGTTCTCATTTGAACATGTATAGGGTTACAAGTGAACTTGAAAACCATGGATATAATCTAAGTCAAAGATTCAGGTTCAACACGCTCTTCAATAACATGTAGAATTTTTTGATGATCATCACTATCTAGTCTCCATTTTCTTCGGCCATGTGCATGTGGAACTGCATGAAGATGTAGAGTGGTCGCAATTATTAAGTGACTATATTGATATACCTTGTTATCAGGTTTATAGTCAACAAAATGAATCCAATGCTGAACAACTTTGACTTGTTTTAGATATGTCCCTTGCACTACAACAGAACCTACATGGTAAACTTGAACCTAAGGTAAAGGCGCATGAATCTATGTGCAACATTTTCATGCTCAAGGTTTGTACAATATATATTTAATGTTTATAATGTAATGTACACATGTGAATGTATATAAAATTTAAAATTCAAACTCACCTATGGGAAATGACATTCCATCACTTGTTTCAGGTTTTGTTAGCTTATTTCTCTCTTCTATGCAACACAATAAATAATATCTAACAACTTCGATGTTTCCAAGCTCTGCTATGGTACCAAAAGCATCTCCGCAAAGCTCTTTTTTCAAATTTACACAAAAAATCTTAAAAATTAAATATCTTTAAAGATCATTAACCTAGATATATATAATATTTAAATTATTGAAAACTTACACATGTGTACCTTTTCTAACCAATCCTGAAATATGGTCATAATCAATTGAAATCAAAGGAATGTCTTCAAATCTTTCTTCCTCATTTTCATCATATGTTTCTGAAAAAACTCGTGGCACCATATCCCATTTACCAACATATCCAAGTTCTTGATTGTTGCATGCATAATCAGAGTTTCCCTTAATGCACTCAGTGCAAAAATAAGAGTAATCCCTTGTGTCTAATATCCATCCATGGCGACTATCTGAACTCCTAACACAATGCAAAGATCTTATTTTTTCTACCCTCTTGAATGCATGCATAAATATTCTATCCACACCTAGATACATATGTACAACAAAAAACTTATGTGAACAAATATGTATATATATATTAAATTTAAATAAATTCAAATTTTTGATTTAATGTAATTTATATGTACCTGATATCTCCCAAAACACTCTATGTGGAATGTGTCGGTTTGTTCTTGAAGATGTGTCAAGCACATTTGATGCAAAGTGTTTCTTGCACTATTCAACAACATCATGTGCATTGTCTAGATGATCTTCTGGATAACTCATTTGATGCAAGCTCCTACTCCATCATGCTCACCCTTTCCATGCCCACTCTAAAAAAAACTCCAAACATGTGTTTTGTAGATTTTATGATATCTACAAAGTGAATAGAATGGCCATGAAGATTTGAATTGTGTCGCACATCCATCTGACCATACAAAATGATTTTCAAATTTTACTACCCTTGCTTCTCAAATTCTCAAAAAATATTGTAAAGCAATGTTGGAAAAAAAGCATTTCATGCTCTTTATCATCACTAATATAAAAGTGATATTCTTTCTTAATGGCTCGTTCTTCATCTATACTCTCAACACCATCCAATTCTGATTGTGCATGTCGATAACACACATGAACCATAATAGTGATCTGCTTTGAAAAGTAATACTATGATTGAATCTCCTTTTGATGTACAAAGGAGTAATTTTCTACAAATTCAACTACTGATAGAACTTTTCCACGTGGGAAAGTATCTCTCAATTTTTGGAATTGTTGTGCTTGCCACTTAGCAAAAAAGGAATGATGTATGTATGGTCGTATCAATTTTTGAAAATCTTCCATAAATTTTCCAATGGGAATCTCCTCTTCTACATAGTTCAACCTTGTGGATTCTTTCACAAAATTTGTTTGCAACTTTACATACTTGTACCTATCAGTAAAATATGTGAATAACTAATAAACCACACTTGATCAATGAAACATTACATCAAAGAGAATTCAAATAACAATCTATGAGAAATTGAAACAAATAAACTCTCTAAAAATAATACTTACCTCTTGAAATTTACTATCTTTGTTAGGTTAGTATCCTCAATTCTTGAAGGAAATTTAGCCAAATTTCCACCTATCTCACAAATTCCTTTTATGCAATTTATTTGAGGTCCATTTTCATGATCACATAATATAGACTTTATGAAAAAACTTTCCTATTTAGGAGGTGCATTTTGAAACCCACATCTTTCTTCTCTCATCTTTCGAAACACCTGATAGTAGAGATCAAATTCAATATGATAACGACAACAAATTTCAAAAAACTTTTTTATCTTCACATAATATGGCTTTAACCTTTGAAACATTATTTTCCCAATCTTTATATGAGGATATGTGTTAAAAAAGTTCATATACATCTCAAATTGTGTTATGTCTAGCCAATGTTTGATATGATTTTCATAAATACTAGGTCCAATCCTATGTCTCATAAAATCTCTAGTATTTGATGATGGACGAGTCTAATCATGCCAAAAACCTAAGACCAAGTTCCTAACAACATCTTCAATCCTGTCAGAATGGGGAGCTCTACACATAATTTCCTAATTTCCTTCTAAACTCTCATCCAAAAACTTTCTCTTTTTCTCATATTTTATCAATGTGGTTCTACTATAACCAATTTCAGTTGAAAGTGTAGACATTTTTCTTTTTCTTGCTATATCTTGATGTACAATAGATGTCAACATCACCCTTCTTGTAGTGGCCTTATCCATTGATCAAGATCCTTTCGAATGGAATCTAAACCCTTTTTAACATTTTGAACAATATCCTTTTTTAATCCCATGCATTTCTTCTTATTTGATGCCGAATGTACACCCAACAATTGTAATGACTCTTTGAGCTCATCACAAAGAAGTAAACGTGATAACAATTGGGTTTTTTCAAGTGTATCAAGATGATTGAAATGATGATTGATCATTCCATTTACAGATTTAGTCATTGACCTGTTTCTCTTATTATAAGGTTGGTTGGCATAATATTTTAGTTTCTCCAATCCATTTCAAGTAAATGATCTAAATTTCTATGAGAAATTTGTTTCCTCACCTTCTCAGCTAGTTTTATATGCTCATCCATACTAGTAGGAGGAAGTGATCCCAACCCCTCTCAACATGCATTATTTGAACTTGTGCCTCCTCCCTATCTTCAAGGACCATGCATTCTTGAGTGGATTCATTTGATCCAATGTCTAGATTTGGCTCGACCTGAGCCTGAAAACTTCCTGGTTGTTGAGCCCTTCCTACATGTCACAAAATATTTTTCAAACAAAAGTGAGAGATGATGTTATATAATTGAAGTTTATGTATGCAAGAAAACAAACTGATAAAACATGATGCTATAAGTGAGAGAAGTTTGTGCTATTTTTATATTCTCAAGAGTATGAGTAGAAGGAAGTGATCTTGACCCCTCTCCAACAAGCATTGTTTGAACTTGGGTCCCCTCCATAACTTCAAGGTCCATGTGTTCTTCAATGGATTCATTTGATCCAATATCTAGATTTGGCTCGACTCCGGGTTGAGGAATCCCTAGAGCATAAAACATAAAAATAATTTGAGAACATTGAAGTGATGAAAATAAAAGACCAAAGACACAAAACACTTGAATATTGAAATAAAAAGAATTGGCCTAAGGAATTGGAGTCAAGGATCATATAAACATTGCAACTTGCATGACCAAGATGACTTGAGGACATTTAAAAGTATTTATAGTCATTCAAGTGCAATGACATGGTTAGAAACTTTCAAAACAAATGTGTGTTAAGACATAATTTAAAGAATAATCTATCATATATAAGTATTATTCCTTGGCACCATATAGCTTGAGTTTTGATGTATACATGTGTTAGTCTCTAGAAAACCTGACATTGCATTATATTTAAGTATAATTTGAGTTCTAATTTTCATATAATTATAGAGCTTAGAATTGGACATTTATTAAAATATTTAAAAAATATTTTTAAGGAACTATTGATCATTAGATTAAATTCAATGGGAGTTTAGAAAAATATTAATCTAATTAGATGTTGCAATGTAGATTGGATAGGGGATATTGATCACCAAATATCTAAATTAGAATGCTACTTCATTGTACATGAAGGTGTAGTTTCATGAATAATTAAGAAAAAATAATGGTTTCTTTCAAAGTGCAAAGTTAAAATATATAGGAATTTGCAAAGCCATAAAATAATTAATGTGGTTGAAAAAATTATGAAAATAAAAGTGGCATAGTGAGGGACACAAAATTTAAGGTTTCATTGGAGAACTAAGCATGTATTGAAGTACACTATCATTTTCTTCATGAACAAAGTAAAGAGAAAATTGTGTAGATGCAATACTCAACAATGATAATGTGATGACAAAAACATTAAACAAAGGTATTGGTAAAAGATAAGTGTAAGGTTTGTAGGGAAGGATTTAATGCACAATATTTTAGTTTAAGAGTACATTTTAAGTTGGGGTATTGTAAGTTCAAAAATGGTCATACATTAAAAATTTCTAATTTTAATAAGAAATCCAATGCAAAATATATGCACATACCAATTTATGTTTAGGTGTACTAACCAAATTATTGGGTGGAGTAATGCACAAATTATGGATTCCATCCCATCAAATGAATACTCATGTTTTTTCAAAGTAAAAGTTCTAAACACACACTTGAAATTGAGAGAGAGAAGAAACAAGCATGTACCTTGTTTCTTTCTATGATAATTTTCCAAGTTTTGTTCACGCCTCTTATGTTCTTCTTCTTTTGAAAATTTTCATTGAGACACATTTTTTTCTTTTTCTTTGTTGTCCCATTTTCTTCTTCAACTTAAAGATGACTCAAAACAAGTCCTCTACCAACTTAGTTAAATTATCCTCCAAAATTTTCCTTGATTGATAAAAATTAAAAGTTGTCAAGCTCCAATATTTTCCTCCTTGATAAATGTTTAAAAATTTCTTCTCCAAAATCTGTGCTCCAAGTGATATAAATGAAAATTAATCTTGCAATTTGATATCCAGAATAATGAAAAATAAGCTTATATTTATATGCATATCCAAGATGGGAAAAATAATATTCTAGTGTACATGGAATAACTAGATCCTAGTTTAAATGAATCAAGTAGTAAACAAACAAGTTATTTCATTGTGGAGTTTGTTGTTATTTAATTCATAGGTATGCACAACATATCAAGTAATTTTAGAATTTTGTTAAAGTGTCAAAAATTTATATTAGAGGTATAATTTGAATTGAATTTTCTTAATTATATTTGAATTGAATTTCAAGTTACTTGTCAAAAATGTATAATAGAGGTATAATTTGAATTAAATTTTCTTCATTATATTTGAATTGAATTTCAAGTTACTTGTCAAAACTTATATAAGAGAGTATAATTTGAATTGAATTTTCTTAATTATATTTGAATTGAATTTCAAGTTACTTGTCAAAAAATATTATATCTTGTTCTCAACTCAATGGTTCATGTTGCTTAAGTCATTTTAAAAAAAATATTTATTGTGATCAACATGAATGAACTTAATTATAAAGTGGCATTGATTTCCCTAAAATTCTACTAAAGATTAAATGTGTATTGAATATAAGGAAATGTAAGTTATAAGAGATCATAAAATAAGAAAAAATGTATGTATATCAAATATTTAAAGAAAATGCATACATATATTATGTGTAAACATGTTTAAACCATAAGCAAGCACATGTACATACATGCAAAGGGATTCAATACATATAAACATATCACATATTATAAGAAAAGAGACAAATGTATGTATATATCATATAAGAAAATATATGTACATATCATATAAGCAAAATGTAAATTAAAGATCATCAAATATCAAATACTAAAGATCAACAAATAAGCAAATGTATGTATATCATATAAGCAAATGTAAGTTGTAGATCATGAAATCTCAAATACTAAAGATCGTCATGTATAAGCAAATGCATGTGGTAAAGATCAAAAATCTAGTGTGCATGGTTTAATATGAATGTCTACTCCTAGTTGAATGGCCATTTGAATGAGAACGATCCTGCTTTGATGGATGTGCCGAGCCTTGCAAATAAAATTGTGTACAAGATGTGTTAAATACATATAATTTATATTAAATAAATTTTATGAAAGTTATTTTTAAATGAACTTGTATTTTTAAATATCAATCTAGATCTATGCATACATAAATATTTCATGTACATATACACGTGTGATTATATAAAAATGAAAAAATCACATGTCCACTAGCAGTAGATTCATCAACAGAGTCACATCAATCATGCACACGATTTGGACCAAGGCTAGGAGTGATATGAGGTATGTCCACCTGTAATAATATATATACATATATATATCAACTTATATGAATATCTAGTTAAAAAAAATTAAAAATAATGAAAAAAGAATTGAAACATGCACATGCACACATACATGAATATCATCTGATATCAGATGACCTAAGTCCTCTGAAACAGTCGCCTCCACCATATGCACCAAATGGTCAAGCGATGAATCAACATATGCATCCATCCAATCTATCCCATGTCATGCCAAAAATGATGAATGTAGAGGAAAATGAAGGTGAGATGGCATTGGAAATGATGAACCATAACCAATCAACATATTGGTAAAACCCATAGTCTGTTTAGCTACCGAATGAACTGTAGGTGGATCCTGATGCACACTAGTGCTCGGGTGAGAGTGATGGGATCCTAGAACTGAATGACCTCCACACCTCAAATGATCTCTAACATGCTCTATACCGATCCCATTATCTGATGCAATGTTGGCATATGCCTCTAACAGGTCCTCAGCCAAACAATGCAGAGTCATGCATGACATATCTCCTGTAAGTGCATCAAGCTGTGTAGGAGTAGGGATGTCGACCACTGTAAAAGGATCCATGGTGGTCCACTGTGTTGAAAATGGCATGGATCAGGAATGGTTGGACATCAAATACTGACCTACATGATCATCAGATATATCCTAGTGGTAGCAGTCGCAATGTCACCTATAGTGTCAATTGCTTCCTTGTGGGAAGTAATGACAACCTCATCTACTATGGGGGATAGAGTTGGGGTGAGAGCAGGAGGCCTCTCACCAAACAATACCCTAAACACTGGGGGTGGTCTATTTGTTTGACAATAGGTGGGCCTATCAGCAATCCTGCCACGCCCCTGACCAACATATGGTGGAATGTCTGGGTAGTTAACTTTGAGGCCCAAATGGACCTCAGCATATAACTATTGAACAAAATACAATGGAATCTAGTCATTGTTTGGGTATAGACCATGTGCTGTGAGAAATTATGGGTAGATCAATGAGGACATAGCATGATCAACACATCTAATGACCTCGTATCCCCTAACCTTATGCACATTTTGATAAAATGGAAAACAAGTGGCTTTTATCATTTCTTTGGTGACACTATCCTCTATTTGTTTAAGAGGAATGTCACCATGTACTTCTTCCCACATGCGGGAAAGAATAGCAGTCACTCTATTTGAGGAATATGCACTAGTCCTCTCAAGTTCATCTTTTAGTTTTTCTAGACTATGCAATATTAACATGCATGGTTCACTATATATCCCCGGGTTTGCACCCTGTGCTAATGAATCTCTCAATTTTTTAATCTCATTACTAGTATTTGCAAACAAAGAATCTGGCGCAAGTGGAACATGATCTACATTTTCCATGTTATATATATATATAGTACACCTAAAAGAGCAATGAGACTTTGGTAAATAATATATCTAGATAAAGGGAATACAAATCTAAAATAGTTGTAATAATTATCTACTCATCAATAATATGTTCATACCATTAAAAATTTAAAAATAATTGGAAGACAACTATAATCTATAACATAGCATCCTTCAATGGTTCAAATTTTAAATGAAACGATGAAATAAAGAATAAGAATACATAGATTAGTATAAAATTATTTGAAAATAATTAGGGATAAAAATATTTAATCTAATAGTTGTTAACATAAATGAACTTCAAAATATGATTATGTAAGTTAAAATAAAGTTCTATTGCATTCATTGAACCTAAATTTATCTAGTTAAGATATGTCTAAAATTAAGAATTCACACTAGAATATCAATATTCCATAATAATCTCATAAAGAGGATGAATTTAATGGAAGATAATATAAAATCCTCCATATGAGGATGGATTCTATCATTACAATATGAGTTAATCATCTCAATTATATATCCAAGAACATCAAAAAATTATAGATTGGAAAGCAAAATAATCAGACATTTATCATATTTTTATATGTATAAAGTTTAGATACCATCAAACTATTTAAACTTATAGATTGCATAAAGCTATAAATTGAATCGTTAAAACTAATTTATTAAGAATCAAATCTAATAAAATTTGACTTCATATTGCATATTTGTTATAAATATCTCACTAATCCAACCATACATTTTATATATGTTAAAAAATATATAATTGTTATGCCCATAATTTTTCACTATATCTTGACATGGATCTCCTTCAACTAGATCAATTAAAAATTATTTGTAATGTTGGAGGAAAATGGATTTAATATCATTAGATTTGTCATGGAACTACCTCTCTTGATCAACGATAGATATTATCCATTCTCGAGAATGTAAATATGTTCGAGATAACTAAAAATAATTTGTATCCCTTATATCCTTTCATCCAATGTAGCCTATCTCTTAATTGAGATCCTCTACCACAATTAAGTTTAAATCTTCTAAGTTTATTTCAATGGAAGCAACCACTCATTGTAGAAAGTTTATTAGTAAGTGCTAAAGCCAAAGCAATTTTTTCTTTTCTATTTGGATCCATTTTTTTTTTCCATTCTAGATCTCTTTCTAGCCATATTCTTATTGTAAGATCATAGTAAGGTAGTGCAATAGATTTAATCGCATCATTCCACAATTGTATCCACTTACCATTTTGATGAGGTCTAGGAACATAAACTAAAGGGATATTAGGGAAGCAAGGTGATCAATTTGATTGAGGTGGGAAGTGTTGAGCTTGAAGGATAGATTATTAGGTATGAGGAATAAGAAGTTTGAAAAGTTTAAAGAATTGGGAGGTGATATGTGAGATAGGTTTAATAGAATCTACTTAAATAAGGGTGTTTTGTGGAGAGGGGACAATGGAAAGAGAAATAACTAAGTTTTAATCTATCAATACAACTAAGTTTCCCTTAGTTCACCATCTCTTTAGTTGGTCCAAGTGAACTAGTGATCAATATAAGAATATTTTTTGTCTAAAATGGGATCTAAACCCCTCATAGTATTTCTTGTTAGGATGTAGGAATTCAATTATTTTTTAGAGAGTTTATGAGAACTAAACCAACTTTGTATCCTAATATTTTGATTTATTATTTTGTCCTCATATTAGGAAATAAGACATCTCACTTTGTGTTGGTAGTTATTTGTCATTTGTTGAATGCTTCAAGGGAGGTGTCTAAGATGTTCTAAATGCATATAATATTATTATAGCTTTATAAGATGAAACCCTCTTATGACATATTCCTATTACATTTAAGAGCATGACTAGAATATTTACAATAAAGTATTGACCAACATTATGAAAAATCATAAGAAATATTTTAAGAAATAGCAACTCTGTCAAGGAAAAAGATGTGGACATTTACAAGAACTTTTTTTTTAAAGCAAAAGTGGGAGACCACTTATAATTTTATTTATATATAATATTTTACATATAGCTGGTTCAGGCGGACATACTGGTGGGAAAGAACCAGCAAGAAAACCCCCAGTCATAGTCCGAGTAACAAATTTTACAAATATCAAAAAGACTAGTGAGGTCCTAGCACAAATGACCAATTGTCTAATTACAATGTTACAAAATCACATTGGTTGAATACATCAGTACATATGCACATTCTCTTATGCACCCAAAATACCCAAAAGAAAAATTCATACTAGATATACCCATGACTTGAATACATAACACAATGGAGATTACAAAACTTTACTAAACATAAGACTGATAAGCTAGGAAGCCACTTTCAAAAAGATACAGATTTTCCACCAACATGTTGAAAGCCATTAACTGAGCTTTCTTTTGTTTCCACTCATTTACCTTTGTGTTGACGATCATGCTCAAATGAATGTTTTGATTTTTTTAATATCAAGCACATAATGATAACAAAATTTCTTTTTGGATGAAGATGGAAGTTGCAAATCATGAATGCAAACATGACTTCTCAAGAAAGAAATGGCATGATATTTTCTTTTTAAATCATCAATCTCCTCCATGGAAATGGTAGATCTGTATCTGTTTAGAACTTGGTAGAGATGTGAAGAAGTGTCATCCATTGTGGATAATAACATGCCTTTGAATATGTGAACATAGGTCTCTTCTTATGAAACAAAACCTTCTTTGAATAATTAACATTAGAAATTAATACAGTTTGGCAAGCATATTGTATAATCACACTAGAAACCAACAATGGAAGATTGAGAGTCTTAACTAATAATTCCACCTTATAGATAACATTCATACTAGAAGCCAACAACAAAAGACAAAATTTAATAAATAAATTTCATGTGTTATATATCATGCCTTTGAGGGGTCCACAAGTACCATGAGCATTTTGAAATCCTTCTCCATATAAATGCATCCATTCCAAGACCATTGGGAGGTGGATATACAATATGATCCAAGTAGTAATTTCTAATGTTAATTATTGAAAGAAGGTATATAAATTATTTGAGCATCTTAATTCTCATACAAAGTTACATTTTAGTCAATTTCTCAATGCATGAGTTCCATATATTTGTAAATTTTTCTTAATATAAAAACATATTTTATTTCATTAAAATTAACCTATCTATTCCATGTTACAAAGGATGCTCTTATTTTAAATTATAAGTATATAGTTCAAAATTAATTAGTAATTTTCAAGATAGAGTACACACAATTTCTTTAGTTAAAATAAAATAATATTCTTATTTCCATGTGAGAGTTATGTAGAATGGTAGTTTGATGTCTCAAAAATATTTATTTCATATATACTAAATTTTTATCATTGTACATTATAAGTGAATCATCTCAATTATATATCCAAGCACATGAAAAATTTATAGAGTGGAAAGAAAAATAATCACACATTTATCATATTTTTTTAAGGTGTTCGAAAAGACTAAAAGTTTCCCTAGAAAGAACTAATTAAGGAATAAAAAAATGGAAAGTGTCTACCTCATTGTATGTTGACCTTTCCCATATAAAAAGATCATGGAAATGCTAAATGAGTTGATATAAGAATTTTTAAGAATGAAGGCACAAAATTCATAACACTAATCCTAAAAGCAACAAGAAAGGCAATGAATAAAATCTTCCTAGTTATTTTGAAAGAAACTTTAAAAGGTTCTAAATCCCCTTCACACCCCTTTCTACATGAAGATAAAATAAATAAGTTACCAAATATTTCTTAGAGTTTAAGGTGGTGATTTTAATATGATTTGAGAATAAATAAGATAAATTAGATGAAATCAAGTTTTGTTGTAAAGGTGATGAATTTTGGGGGAATAAGATGAAAATAATTTTGAACCTAGTTGACTCATTAAATGGCAATAAGATAGATTTTAAAGGGGCTTTATTTAAAATATGTAATAGTTAGATATGTACTAATACATTATATTTTCTATTAGATAGTTATTTCTTCCATAAACATTTCTTACAATCTTATAATTTATTAATAATAGTGATTTGTGCATCCCTAGACACTCTTTGATAACCACACTATTAATGTTTCTATTTTTACTAGAGGATACACTAATTGAAAAGCATGTAAAGAGGAAGGGTTAGTTAACCTTGATATTAATGTAATGAAAGGTGGGATTATCTTGATGGTATCAAAGTTATCTTAAAGATATATTGAAGGTTTTTCTTCTATGCCTAAACACATTTAGTGAAATATAATGAATATGTGTTATCCTAGAAAAGTATGTATAGCACTAAGGATAAAATTTAGACTTTAAGTTGAAAGAAAATGTCAAATATTTAGAATAAAAATGGTGGGGATGGAATACAAGCTTCAAGAATCTCCTTGTAATAATTAATTGCAATAATAAATGATTAAAACTAAACACAAATGGATATGTCGCCAATAATTTTTAGATAAAATGACTAAAATTAGAGCCAAGATATTTTAGTTCAAGTATCAGGATAAAGGTATCAAATTCTTATTCAATGTAAACATAGCTGAGTTTGATAGATAAAAAATTGGCCCCATTAATACTAGGGGAGCATTGTCTAATGAGATTAAGTTGATACTATTCAATTTTTAGAAGTTAGAACCCTAACATTTATATGAGGCTTGTAAAATAGAACCTTATTAGGAAGAGTTGGAGAGGAGAAATGAACCCATAATAATTATACTTATACAAATAAAATTAATAATAATGTTTAACCATTTCAAAATGTTAAATTTGTTTCACTATGATGATCAATAGCTAATTTGTACAAGGAGGCCACAATTTATAGGGAAATGAAGACTACATAAGAGGAGAATTTATAACATAGTAGCTTGGTTGTAGTTGTTTCTTTAGCATTAACTATTTTCTCTTTTTTCTTTTGTTGTTGAATATTTTATTTGATCTCTTAAAACTTATCAATGGTACTTGATCTTCATAATGATTATTTTCTTCTTTTTCAATTATTATCATCTTAGAAGGAATACCATTTAAATTTAGAGAGGAGAATGTATTTTCTTTTAAAAGTATTTAAAATATTATATTTATTTGATGGTTCCTTCTTAACCTCTTCCACTCCTTGGAAAAAATATCCAACCACTTGAATCTCCTTATATTAATCAATTTACTTCTATGATTTGTGTATGTGTTTTTAGTGATTTACTCATTATCCTTTAAATTTATTCATGATATACTTTAATATAGTTATAACAAGTATATAATAGTTTTTCATAATTGGATATGCCTTAAGAAACTCTTTAAACGTGAAATTATTTGATGACAGAAGATATAAATTAAGGTTATTCTTTCTTACTTACCTCATGCTCATCCATATTTTTTGTCCATAAATATCTCAAATCAAATTGGATTTTGCAAAGAGGATAGCTATATTTTAAATATTCTCTCTTAGTCAAAGTCATTTATTTCTTTGTACAAATTTAAAATTGATTTATGTAATTTAATTTTTAATAGTTTTAACATTGATATATGAAGAATAGTTTTAAATATATATATATAGTAAAGTGGATATATTTTATATTTTCCTAATACTAGAAAATTTAATAATACCTTCATTCCTTCTAATCCTAATAGGGCAGGTGCATGAAGTTGGGTAGTAATTTTGTGGCCACTTTTGAAAAAGGTTTTTAAACTCATAGCGCGAGCACATTATAATGTGCTCATGTTATTTCATGTTAAAAAAAATAGAAAAAACTGAGCATTTCCCTTGGAATACCAACCCAAAGGCTTGGAGTGCATTCCCAACGAGGTTAGAGATGTGTTTTTGCTAATTCTACAAATTTTCACATAATTGGGTCTGTGTTCACCATCAAGATTTCATCTAGTTCAATATCAACAAAATCAAACACATGGGTAATGTTAGGTTATCTCTTAGCTATCCAACAATGTTTTTTTTTTCACTTTTTCACAATGTTAAGCCTTTCATCCATAATTTCTTTTGTTTGTATGTCTTTTTTTTCCAAAAAGAAGTGTTTGGTGTTTTTCATTATAGATTAACCATTTATCAAAATTTAAAATAAATTATGTTTTTAGAAACTAGACTCCATTCTACAAATTTAAAAAAAAATCAATTATTTTCCAAAATTTGTGGGGGGAGCATGACCAAAATTCTACTTTTTAGGAAGTTCCCAATTAGAAAATTAGTAAAAAATCAAATATTCATTAAAAATTTATCAGAAAAATCATGCATCAACTAGATACTGTTAGCTAACTTCTGACTGTAGTGATTTTAAAAATACTAAAAAAAAGTTTGCCATGCTAGGGTCGTACAAGAGCTACTATGTTATGTTATTCTGACAAATACAATACCAATTTGTGTACGTCCCTATTTTGAACCCCTTAATCTCAACCATTTTCAAAATAAATTAGTAGTTTAGAAAGTAGACTTGGAGCACTTTGATCCTTGTTTTTATTCCATCTCAAAATTTTGAGTGTAACTATCCTCAATTTCATGTCCAAGGTTAGTATTTCTTGATTTTTAAAAAAAAGTGGCCACTTAAGCCCCCTTTTTGGGAACCATCTTGGTGAACCTACCTAATAGAACTATTTTATTATACATTTCATTCAAACAATCTAGTTTCTTTCCTCTAAATTTATTCTTTGATTCATACATTTAGTTCACAAACCATTTTTGGAGTAATGTCATAAGACTCAAAGGAAAAATATGAAGAATTTTATCCAAGTTTCCATTGTATGCACCCTAAACTTTATATCATGAACTGTTTGATATAATTTCTCAAATAGATTTGTTAATGAACTATTTGATATAATGCCTTAAATGAATTTCCAATAGTGTTTTTGATATAATTCCTCAAATAAATTTGTTAATTAATTGTTTGATATAGGGTGCACACAATGGAAACACTATTTCTATCATACTCCATCAAAAATTACCATGAACTATTTGATATAATGCCTCAAATCAATTTTTTAATGAATTGTTTGATAGAGGGTGCATACAATGGAAACACGATTTCTATCATACTCCATCAAAAATTACCATGAACTGTTTGATATAATGCCTCAAATAAATTGGAGGTGCCCTGGTAGAAATGTATGCAAAATGTGGAAGCATAGACAGGGCATGTTAATTTTTTGACAGAGTAGAAATGTATCATAAAAATAGTGTATGTTGAAAAGGCTTTAGAAACTTTCAAACAAATGTAGTTTCAATTCAACAAATTTGAAAAATTTCACATTTAGGGTTTCAAAATTTAACAAACAAATGCATTTTGAATTCTATGAAATTTGAATTTGACAAACCTGGTGCTCGATATGTAAGTTGGGTTGATGAAATTTGGAGAGACAAAGTTGAGTTTGCGTTCGCCAGAGAGATGAAGTCAAGTTTGTTCACCATTTGTAGATCACATTCTTTGTTTGCCACACACACAAGCACAGGGAAAGCAATTGGTAAAAAGCGAAAATGACAGTCAAAAATGAAAATGTTTTTTTTATATTTTATTTGAGGGGGTTCGACTAAACCCTTTAAAATATTATTATTTTTGTTTAGGGTTTGGGGGTTCGGTCGAACATATAATGTGGTTCGGTTGAACCATTGAGTTCGACTGAACCCATTGAGTTCGACCAAACCCATTGAGTTTGGGGAAAGGAAAAAAAAAAAAATTTCCTTCCTCATAAAATTTGTAAACCACTATTGTGGTTTGACCCATATGGAATTTCTGACATTTCCTCATGATAAAAATTAGATTTAGGACCCATGTCTAAACTTAACTTTGTGCTAACTGGTAAAGGAATATTAGTCGGTTTACTTTCATGCATGTTAAACCGTTTCAAAATAGTATCAACATAGTTGCTTTGACTTAAGCAAATCTTTCTATTACCTCTATCTTTGTTGATCTACATACAAAGGATATATTTTGCAGCCCCTAGATCTTTCATCTCAAATGTGCTAGAGAGTTGTGCTTTCAATTTTTTGATCATTACCTTGCTACTACCAATAAACAACATGTCATCAACATACAAGATAATGATTAAAAGTTGATCATCAATAAATTTTATGTAAACACAATGATCTTCCTCACTCCTAACATAACCAATTTTCAATACAAAGCATGAAAATTTTGGTACCACATTCAAGGTGATTGTTTCAATCCATATAAAGATCTATTTAACTTGAAAACCAATAATTCTTTTTCTTTTACAAAAAAACCATTAGGTTGCCTCATATAAATCTCCTCATCAAGATCCCTATGTAAGAAAGAAGTTTTCACATCCATTTACTCTATCTCAAAATAATAAGCAACAACAATAGATAAAAGGAATCTAGTAGAAGTTAATTTAGTAACAAGAGATAAGATTTTATTAAAGTAAACTCTCTCTCTTTGGGAGTAGCCCTTGGCTACTAATATAGCCTTATACCTTTCGAGATTACCATATACTCCAATTTTCTTTTTAAAGATCTATTTACAACCAATAGC
>VDFB02057608.1:0-62659 GCA_007258455.2 Sequoia sempervirens
CTAATAACTACATAACCTCTAGTAAGTGAGCCATACCAAACTTATTGTTTCACCCATTTTTAGCACAATCGCACGAAGTTTGGTCCCATATTATAGATTGCCGTATCTTATATTTTCCTTCTGTATTTAATGCGCTTGTACCGTGACGCACGATAATCCGACGTTGATGCCAGATTCCATGCAAAGATTAACGAGGAGCAAGAAATTATCTGACTTTACCCGCGTGCAAATAGTTTCACACAGCAACGAGGCCTCGAATGTCACATTGACGCTTTCACACAGTAACCAGACCTCGAATGTCACATTGACGCTTTCACACAGCGACCAGGCCCAGTCCTCGAATGTCACATCGACGCTTCCTCTCAATACAAAAATTTAAGATGCTTCATTTTTAAAATGTGATTTGACATCTTTCATAGGCTTATTGACTGTCACGTAAATAAGTTATAATATATTTACCAAACTCTATTATGGATAAATATTATAATCTCTGTACGAGGAAAAGAGCTGAATTCAAGAATACTAAGGATATTACTTATACCAGTTACTGTGGGCATTTACAAGAGTCATAACTGACAGAATTTGTCCCATAATGGGTTGTGACCGTGCTCATGTGTTTCGACAGTTTAATTCATTTTTAAGAAATTTAATGACTTCATTGGATAAGTTTCGGGAGTTTTATAAATTATAAGAGATTATAATAGATATAATTTAATTTTTGATTTCATAATTCAATAATGAAGCACTCGAGCAGTGTTGAGGAGATTCCATGCATAAAATCTCAAACTTATTACCAGAACCGACTGTTAAGTTTGGCCGTAGATATACATCGAAAGTTGCATGTTAATTCACGTATTCATCGAATATTAGTTGGAGACAGCGACAGAAATAGCTTATATATGGGGAGCATGTCCCACAAGTAAAGAAGCTGTAAGTCAATTTTTTACTAGAAACTGGGAAAAAAAAAGGCAGAGGAGGGAGGAAAAAGAGCACGTGCGTGGCCCTCCATGAAACACTTCCTTTGAAAATCGAGAGAAGGTAAAACGTCTTCTAGTTTGTAGTTATCTATGCATGTTGATGACACTAGGGCGGCACAGGCGGGGGCCGCGGCCCACTACTACTGTCTGGGAAACCCTGCAAAATAGGCATTGGAATTCTGATAGTTTATGTATATAGTATTGGCTTCTCTGTCTTATTATTGCCTGCAAGTGGTAAGTTTGCAAGGAAGGAATCTGCAACCTCGCTACAATTGAAAGAGACAGATGTGTGTGCCCCCACTGTATATTTAATAAGAATTTCGGATATCGCCAAGGATCAAATGAATGACATCAAAGAAAGGCGGATCACTATTATACCATATTAAACCAGATTCATTACGTTTGAAATATTTTTTCTATAATTTTTTTTTGGGGTTTTTTTTTTAAATAAGTAAGTATATTTATTGAGGGGTGTTTCGGTTCTAGATATCAATTATATGTACACAAACTTGATTTAAGTTTTTGGAAATTCTGATATATTGATATAAATAATAGGTTTGTCAATCAATTCTATCTATCATTAAATTTTTTATAATGATTATTTATTTAAAATTGTTAAAATATTTACACACATAGTCCTGTTGAAATTCTGATGATCTCTTTTTTAAAATTTCAATTATATTTTATGATAAAATGTCAAAATATTACTATGCAATCATTAAATTTAGGTCATGGCTGGTAATATTTATAAATATCTTTGATAGATTACATTCTCGCTATACATTGTATTTCTAGTTTATGAATTCCAGAGCTTATATTCTTTCACATTATTACCACACATATTGAAGATACACATATACTTTGTAATACAACTTTGATCTCTCTTTCTCACGCGCACACACACACGTATATGCCTGAAAACTAAAAAGTCTAATATGCTACAATGAATAGATTTATAGTAGGAGACCTATTAATCAAGTATCTGCAAGTTTTCCTCATAGCTTCTATTAGAATTTTTATTCTAATTTAGTATAATTGAGCTCTCTCTCTCTCTATATATATATGAATGTCTTATTCAAAGACATTTACAATCCCATTTGAATGGGTTTACTTGAAGTTGTCTATACTGAATTTCTAGAGCTCAAAGTTTTCTCTATTGAATTTGTCCACTTCCGTGCTCTAGATGTCTTTTCCATGATTGGAAGCCAAACATGAGATCACTACAATAAAACACCCACTCAAAATGAGATTAATAGAAATAAGTTCTATTCCTTTTCACAAGGATCGAATAAACTAGTCAAACTCTAATATCTAATGAAATGAAATAATGCAAAAAATATGCAAAAAATTTCCATAATTGACCTTAATATAAGAGTGCCACAAGTTAGTCAATCCCATCAACTTTTAAATATTTTAGAATTACATCACAAATAAATATCAAGAATGAAAGATCACAATTAAAGCACACACATGAGTATAACACACTAACATACCATAGGAAAATACCCCTTAAGGAAAAAATAAAGCTTTGAACTATTGCATTATTAGACAAATGGAAACATTGCAATACCTTACAAACTCCAAGTTCTTCTAGAAGATTCAACATCCACACTCAAAGAAGAGTCATGCACAATCTATGGTGTAAATAACCCTATATTTAAGACTTCTATTTAAATGTAAGAATACAACAATGAGAGATAAGCTTGCTAGAAGCTTCCCAATCACTCTACTACCAATATTTATACCCCAAACAAAATTATTTAATGTATCCACACAATGAGCCTATTTGACCATCTAAATCAGTAAACTATGATCCCATATAAATTTTGATGATGACGATGCCAATTCTAAACAATCGAAGAGCTAGATTAGGGTTGACATCAACTCAAAAACACTACCTAGAAATACTCACTACAAACTTTTTTAGAATCTAGAATGATCTTGGGATTTTTCTTATATCAATCTCCTTTATTACAATGCTTTGAATAATAGTTTTAACATGACTTGATATCATTTGAAATAATAATTTTCACCTTATTTGAAAAGTCATCCAAAAGTCTCCACTTCTTATGTCTATTATTTCTAATTCTTCAATTTAAAAAAAAAATAAAATTAGCAACAATATTGCCCCTTCCATATAAACTAAAATAAAATAACTCCCTAAGTCAAGATAAACTAATTAATGTAAATAAAATACAATATTTATACAAGACTTAAAACTAACATAAATGACAGGGGCGATGAATTAGCCCAGAAACAGCTATCTTCTTGTATCGTGGGAAGCGCCCCACCCACCGAATGAGTCTAATTCTGGTACGGATGAAATTACTTGCAGCTCCTGCACACTCTAGGACCTGTATTTCTAGGTCAAAGTATTATGTGGCACCCACATAGCCACCACTTGTACAGTGTCAAAACAATCACGTGGGGAAAACAAATTCGGTAACATCTGATTTCTCGTGGGAGGGTGGGGCACCGATAAAAGACAAATCTGTCTCCTGCGTAGAAGCTACAATGCAGGAACGCAGCAAAACAGGCGGAAATCCAGCCGAAGCAACTGCGATGATTGATGGAGCCTTCCTCACGAGCGACTCCTATAAAGCATGAAGGTTTGTTCTAGGCTGCCACTCATCAAATTCTTGCCTTCCCCTTTACCACCCTCTCACCCTAGTTACTGCACTATTATCTTTACCCTTTCTGTCTCCCTGACTTTTTTGAACTACTCCAGACATAGAAAATGAAGATCCACCACCGTTAGGCTGTTTAATGATTCTAGTTCTGATTGGCCGACAAAACAGTTCATGAATTCATAGAGCATCGTACAATAGCAGCCTCGCCTGTAACAAAGGCATGAAGTCAACCGATAAGCAATCAGGCAGGCAGGGCAAGCCGAATACAATGCTTGGTACCGCCAAGCCGTCGCACATAATATCTAAACTCAACGCTGCCTCCAGTGGAGCGACTTCAAGCACTAGAGTTATCCCGATCATTCGAACTGTGCAAATTCTTCCTCCACAGCTTTTCAAAACCGATGCGGACAATTTTCTTGCCCTAGTTCAGAATCTTACCGGAAAGAAACCGGCGCCGAAGAAGCTGACCGGTAAAGTAGGCTCAAAGAAGAGGGATTCTATCGAGTTCAAGAAGACTGTAGTCCGAGCTCAATCTGCAGCGATTCACTCCCACGCCTTGGCGGTTGTTGATGGGCATTCTTTTTCAAAGCAGGTAAGCGCAAAGGAATACGATGTAGTGGCTCCTTCTGCAGCAATCGAGAGAGATTCATTGGAGGAAGACGGAGTACAAGTGTGTGATAGTTTTTCTGAACTTTTTGGTGGATTAGAAAAGTGGGATTTCTTGAGTACCCTCACAGATTCATGGTCAACGCTACCTGAATTTCCCATGATTTATTCTCCTACACCGGAACAGATTGATTATCAAAGTACCGTTTTCGAAACCCTAAACAGTGGTGGATTTAGTCATTTTTATCAATAATCGCCCTTAAAATAGTTGTTTGGGATTTCCAGCAAGAGCATCGTCGGGAACATATAGAACTGGTACGCAAGCAAATATGTTTAAGATATTCCTTGTCTTTCATTTTCTTAGTGTCTCCATCTAAGAGATCAGCACTACACAGCAATGGTTTTACTGTAAGCCATTTGATTGGGATTTTAGGATCTGCGTGAATGTGTGTCAATGTTTAACATTTAATGTTAGTATATCTGTGTATCTTTCTTCCAACCAGATAAATAGAAAACACCATGGCATTGAACTGTAAGTTGCATTAGAATACTGGTCAGTCGCTTTAAAAACCACTTGTTGAAATGAAAAACTAAACTCCTAGCTACTAAACCATTTGACTGATTGATTATTTGCCTGAAGAGGATTGATGACCTTATGTCGGTGGGAATAAAGTGGGTTTGTCCTGCAATGCATACAAAACAACTAAGGATGAATATTTCATGAAGCCGTTTTTTAATATTTTGTTAATTAGCATGTGCTTAAATGAGATTAATAGTGCTATATTTGAATATTTCATTAAGTCGATTGCTTTCTAATATTTGGTTAATTAACATGTGCTTAAATGAGATTAATAGTGCACTTATACAATATTCTATTTCTCATTGTTAGGTCTTAAACTTGTAAGCTTATCAATTCGTCTACTTGTTTATATATGGAAAGGAAAAGGAAGGTTTTCTTTATCAATAATTGATATTTAATATCTAGGTATAAGTATATTTCAATTAGTTTTTAATTGTTGGAATGTAATAGATTGGATCAATTAAAATTAAATAATAAATACAATCATGTTGTAAATGAAGAGAGAATATTTTGTCTTGCGATCAAAAATTGTGAGTCGATTGATGAAGATAACAAGATTTATGTGTTTTAGAATTTGGAGATGTCACAGATAGTCATGCGAACATATCAACATCAAAATATTCTCCTCTACTTTGTGTTGACTTAACTTTGATATTCATGACTCGGTTCATGCTTGTCAGCTTGCTTTGTATCTGTAAACTTGATCCTTGATGATATTTAGATTTTTCCCTATGAAGTCTTGAAAAGGAGACTACTACACAATAATAATTTCTATCATTCTCTTATGTTTTTTCTATTAAGTTGTTAGTTAATAAAAATAACTTGATAGAAAATAAATTTCAAGTATCCACATGAGCTTCAGAATGTTCATTTGGTGATTCAATTATGCTAGGGTGTGTGTGTATGTGATCAAATATGCAAATACAAATAACTATTTTTAAATGCTCATGCATTGAGAGATTTCCAATTTACTCTTTGGATGGATTTGATGGATTCAAATGAATGTCTTTTGTACATAAATATTACATGAAATTGTAAAGATACATTCAAATTTAGCCTTGGGACAAAGTTTATGATGCAAGTCTAGTCTACAAAATATTTGATTTTGATTTTATAATTGAAATGATTATGATTGTGGTTGTGAGGAGAACCTTGCAATGGAGGACATGACTTGGGTCAAACAACTAGATTGTTTTTTGTTTTATATGATTGAATTATGGATTAGGATTCATAATTAATAAATAAGCCAATTAGACTAGGATTATAGGCACATACAAATAGTGATAAGGGAAAAGTATAGGGAGAGGTACAAGAAAGGGTGGGTATGTGAACCAAACTATGCATAAAAATATGTCATTCATAGATATATATGCATTAATATATATTCCCCAAACTATGTGAAAAACTAACTATGGAAATGCATTGAGGTTGTATTTTTTAATGTTACATACCCCAAACCCACTATGAGATGCATGTGAATTTCTATAAAGTATCAATAATACATCTCTAAGTATGTAGCATCTCAAACATGCATAAAGTAAATGCAATAGATAGACAAAATTATGGTCCATGAAAGATGAAGATTCTCTTTCATTGGTATTATATTTTATGTATGGTCTCCCATGAATTTCTTAAAGAAAAGGGATAAAAAATCTCATTAGTATAATCTTAACAATAAGAATATAAGAATATAAGGATAAAAGTGATAATATTAGTGATCGTATACACCCCTTCTTCAATTGATTTCCCCTTGTAGCACGCAATTGATTGAAGGGATACCTTATTACATGTATTTGAGATAAATGTAAGAATATAAGAATGGATTAATAGTATAATGCATTGTGAGATGATAATAAATAAATATTCAAGAACTCTATTAAATATAGCAATCATAGATAGAATAAATAATGAGAAGCATAGAAGTGGACTATAGATAGAATCAAAGTTATGATCATTTCCCCAAGAACAAGAAAAATAATGATGATGTGGACATTAGTGGCTAAAAATATCCATTAAAATATAATAAAAAGGTCTAATGTAAAATCCATAAGTATGAACATACATAGGGTATGATCAATAGGATAAGTAGGATAGAAAAATATTGATGTGGCCCTTTGTGGCTAAGAGTGCCAAAGAAAGCACAATAAGCACAAGCACAGATAGGGTAGGATTAGTAGCATGAACCCTAATAATGGAATAAATATTGATGAGATCTTAATAGTATATATAAGATAAATGATAGATAAAATGAATAGATAGGATAGGTTACTCAAAGGTCCAATAATATGGATAGTAAAAAAATAAGTAAATAAGATAATTATTATATTTCTATATAATCAAGCATGATAATAGAGCTCAATATATTTAAGGAAAGCATGATGAGCTCTGATGTAGGAACAATATGATAAAGATATCACCATGAAACTATAATTAGTAGATAGGCTATTTTGTTTGAAGTTTCTGCCAGGATTTTCATTAGCCCAATCGTGAATTGGATTTGTCGGTGTCGGAGATGTTTTAGCTAGTGGCGTCTTCACTGGTTTTTTTTGTGGCGACGTGGAGGTTGCTAATTACGTGGGTTGGTAGTGGTGGAGTTGGTGTCCTTGATACGCGGAAGTTGAACCATAAGTGTTTGCTCACAAGAATTTGTTTATTCATTTTGTTGTTGTTGTATGATGAAGGCGAATGGAGTAAATGCGGGCAGATGAAGTAAATGAAATATTGAGTGTTGCAGTGTGGGAAAGTATACTTTGTTTAAGTTGTATTGTCCAAACAGCCATTGCGGTGTTGGTTTCATAGCAAACTATTTTCATGGTCAGTTTCATAGCACAATGGAGGGTTTTAAAACTGTTGTTCTCCGCAATCTGTAAGTCATTTTACATGGGTGTTTTACATAAATTATTTATTGATTGTTTATGTTAAAACTATTTTTCTATGGAATGTGTAAGTCATTTTACATGGGTGTTGCAGTGTGGGAAAGTAAAGTTTGAAATGTGTGAGAAAATATATTGATTAAGTTGCATTGTTGAAAGAGCCATTGTGGTGTTGGTTTGATAGTAGACTATTCTAAAAATCATCGGCTTCAGTTCCATGGTATGTTTGATAGGAGACTATTATAAAAATTGACAGCTTCAACTCCATTTTATAGGAGATTGGAGGGTTTTAAAACTATTGTTCTATGCAATCTGTAAGTTATTTTACATGGGTGTTATGCATAAATGATTTATTTATTGTTTATGCTAAAATTGTTGTTGTCTGGAATCTATAAGTCATTTTACATGCGTGTTTGACATTATGGTTTTGTATAGTTAAATCTTCTTTCTTTCATCAAATAATATGGTTAGGGTTAGTAATTTTTTTCATCCCTCGTTTATTGTTTATTGTTATCTCTATGCATCTTTGGCCTTTCTTTGGTCAAAAAATATGGTTATGGTTAGTAATTTTGTCGCCTTGCGTTTGTTGTTTTGGTTATCTTTGTGCATCTTTTCCATTACACCCATTAACATAGAACCAATTGCAAATTAACATAGGAGTGATTCCATAAATATATGGCCTTAAACCCATTAGCATAGGAGCAATTGTAGTTAAATCTTGTTTCTTTGGTAAAAAATTTGGTTAGGGTTAGGGATTTTATCGCCCCCATTTATTGTTTTAGTTATCTTTGTGCATCTTTGTTGTTACACCCATTAAGATAGGACCAATTGTAGATTAAGACAGGAGTGATTGCATATGTATATATATGTAGAGGGTCAGTATGAAAGTAGAAACATGTTGGAGATAAAATTAGTTTGGTGGGTGTTAAGTGTTATTCTTTGTAATATATCTTTTATCTATTCAATTTATTTGTTTGAAGTTTCCAACGGGATTTTCTATTAGCTGAGCCATGAATAGGATTTGTCTTATAATAGCTCTTTTACATTTTCACTATTTGTCTAGAATATTTAGTGCCAGGCAATGTAGCTCAAATTTTTGATTAGGTGTGTGGCATTATAGGCATTTTGTATAGGTTATTGCTACTCATTGAACTACAATTTCTCCTATGGTAATGGCTGCAAGACCAAAGATACACACAAATAACCACAAACAATAAACAAAAGATTCACAAAGATAACTAAAATAATAAACAAAGGGAAAAAAAATAATTGCTCCTATGTTAATATGCCATTCAAAGAGATAACTAAAACAATAAACAAAGGGAAAAAAAACAATTACTGCTAAGTTAATCCCCATAGTTGTTTTACAATTTTCCTATTTTCTCTATAATATTTAGTGGGAAATTATGTAGCTTGAATTTTGAATTAAGAAGCCAAATGTTACATAGAATTTGTTGTTACACCTTGTCTAGATAGTGATAGAATTTCAGGTTAGTAGGAATATGCTGCAAACTCAAATCTATACATGCATTTGACTTGAACTGGGTTCTTTACTTTGAATATTCTTTGTAAGTAATTTCACATACATAGATGTCCATATCTAAACTTTTTGGGTGGAGGGAAATTGAAAAAGACCTATTAGGAAAAAATTTAACAATCACAAGAAAATGACAAATATTGGAAAACCCACATTAAATAGAACTTTAAAATATGGAGAATAGAACATACAAACTACGATAATGAATAGTTTGGTATGGGGAACTGGAAAAGAGAATATCATGAAACATATTGGTACAAGAAAAAAAGAGAAATTGAAAAATAGATATTAGGAAAACACTTAAGAATCATAGGTGCCTTGTCAATTCAAAATTCGAGCTACATTATTCCCCACTAAATATTATAGACAAAATAGGGAAATTGTAAAACAAGTATGGGGAACTAAAAAAAAGAATATCATGAAGAAAAGTTTGTCATGGGGAAGTTGAAAAAGATGAGGAAGAAAGAATATAATGAAACATATTGATATAAGAAATTTCCATCCCACGTAATTAGGGAGCTTGACCCCTTACATAAATAGACCTGGACAGTTTGTTCTAGAGAGCTTCAAGCAAATCAGGAAAAAAAGAATATCATGAAACATATTGATACAAGATTCGAGCTATGTTCTTTGTTAATAAATATTGAAGACAAATAGAGAAATTGTATAAGAGGTGTTAGAATAACAATTATTTTCTACTAGTTTTTTTATATGGGTATTTTGTATAAATGATTTATGTACAATATTTAATGCAAAGCAATGTAGCTCAAATTTAAAATTAAGCCTGTGGCACTATATACATTTTCTAGAGATTGTTGCATCATATAATTGTTGTCATAGCCTAAAGAAAATAGGTATCATGATAAAGAACTGGGCTTAAATAATTGTTTTGCTAGGCTAAAAAGATATGTGTATAAGTGTGGAGGGAAAAAAAGTTTGGTGGCTTTTAAATGTTATTCCAATAACTCTTTTATTTGTTCAACTATATATTTTAAATTCGAGAAAAAAGGAATATCATGAAACATATTGGTATAAGAGAACAAGCAAAATTGGAAAAGAGCTATTAGGAAAACACTTAAGAATCACAGGAAAATGACAGATGTTCTAGAACCCACATTAAATAGAAGTTTAAAATTTGGAGAATGGAACAGGAAAACTACGATAATGAACAATTTGTTATGGGGAATTGGAAAAAAGAATATGATGAAGAAGAGTTTGTTGTGGGGAAGTTGAAACAGATAATGAACAAAGAATATAAAGAAACATATTGATATAAGACATTGCCAGCCCATGTAATGACCAACCTCCACCATTTACATAAACAAACCTGGGTAGTTTGTTTTAGGGAGCTTCAAGCAAATTAGGAAAAATAGAATATCATGAAACATATTGATACAAGATTCGAGCTATGTTCTATGTTAATAAATATTGAAGAGAAATAGAGAAAATGAATAAGAGGTGTTAGAATGACAATTATTTGCTACAAGTCATTTTACATGGGTATGCTTCATAAATCATTTCTCTATAATATTTAATGGAAAGCAATGTAGCTCAAATTTATAATTAAGCCTGTGGCGTTATACACATTTTTCAAAGATTTTTGCATCATATAATTGTTGTCATGGCCTAGAGAAAATAGGTATGGTGATAAAGAACTGGGTTTAAATAATTGATTTGGCAAGTTGAAAAGATATTTGTCTAAGTGTGGAGGAAAAAATAGTTTTGTGGCTTTTAAGTGTTATTCTAATAACTCTTTTATTTATTCAACTTTATATTTTTAGCTGATAGGATATTTATTTGAAGTTTCCACTGGGATTTGCATCAGCTCATCAGTGAATAGGATTTGTCATCTAATAGCTCTTTTACAATTTCTCTGTTTGTTTATAATATTTATTGGAAGGAAATCTAGCTTGAATTTATGTCTATATATATGTATTTAATTCCCCATTTGATATTGTAGAAAAAACATATAGGAATAAACATATATCACTATATACAGACCAATACTAGTGCATTTTGTTTGAGAATGCAACAATAATTTATATATGCACATGTATAACTAAACAACTGTGTATGCTATCTTTATTTGTATTTAGGTATTCTTTGATTTGAAAAGCATTAAAAATAGCATATGTAAGTATTATTTAGCTTCTGAAAAAATTCCTACAATACAACCATAGCATTAAATGATATAGCTTTGAGATGTTGTTAATAACAGAGCATTTAATGGTGCAATATGTGTAAGATGTTCATAAGAAATATCTAAAATTGATTCCGCCTTGGCAGTGAATGTTCCTATTGAAACTAAATACATTCCAAAAGCATAAAAAATAGTGTCTTTTTGCTGACATCTTGATTGCCATTGTCTAACAATGCAAGCAATCATTTCCCATTTCGCTTTAGTGTTCGAAGGTGGTCAAGAGTCTCCCTATGGTGTATATATTTTAATAAGCTCTAAAGTTAAAAACATGTTGCTGATTTGCATAACTTTTTCCCTTTGCTTGCCCTTCACTTTGCACGCTGTTCAAATCCCACATGGAACTAATACTATGCATCTTTTGCATTGTAACAATTAACATAGGAGCAATTGTAGATTAATAACTCCTCCCCTTGCAATTTATGAAGACATCAAACATCCATACTAAATTTTTCCTCAATTGACTAGCTGAGAAGGCTACAAATTCAAACCTTTTGTTCCCTATAGTAATGCCTTACTTTGGAGTGGACAATATCCTATAGGAAAACAAAAGGTTTGAATTCGTACCCTTCTTAACTAGACAATTGATGGAAAATTCAATCTTGATGTTTGCTCTATTCATGAATTTCAAGGGGGACCGTAACTACAATAATGGGTTACAATTTTTGGCCAAACTTGACATTAAAATGGGATTTTTCACCGACATTCACTTTCTTACACCTATAGAAGCTAAACCATTAAGGTTTTGAAGATGAATCAAACTAGTTATTTGTTAGATATTTTGTGTAGATTCTAATTATATTTTAAAAAAAATTAAAAAATAAATTGTGAATCATTTTATGTAATTTTTAATAACTTATTTTTTCTACTAATCGACATTTTTAAAAAGTGATGTTCACTTCGGCCCACATAACTTTTTTTATAGATAGGATACAATTCTGATTTTTAAAATGCAAATTTTTCACACCAATATCTAGGGATGGATATTTTTTCATAATTTTTTGTTACATATTTTTTTTTAATTAATTTTCCAAGTCAGCATAATTATAATTTGGACAGAGGTGTACTTCGGCCACATAACTTTTTTTGTATTCATTTGAATTAACTTATTCTTTTTTTGTTGGAATAAGGACATCAATACCTAGGGCACATGTATTTTTTAGAATTTTTTTCTCTATTTTTCTATTTTTTCGTATGTGTGAAATAAAGAACTTGATGTTCATTGAAAATCCTACATTCACAAGAAATAAAAAATAAATATAATAATCAAATTAAACATATTTAAAATTATACTTTTTAGGAAGCTTATAATAAGGGCTATAGGCTTACAAAACATAAATTTTAAATGAATTCATTTGATCACTCAAAAGGTAAATCAAAAGTGGTTTTTTATCAGCATTTTGATAGGTGTAGAGGAGACTCGATTATAGGTATGGTTTAAATCTAACAAGGTTCTATCCAAGGGGGTTTGATCTAAGGGGGTTTGATCAATCCCTCTTTAATTAAAATAATTTAAATGGAACTTTTAAAGTCATAAATCATTGTATTTTCTAAAAATATGTGATTTTAGGAAAAATCAGATGTCCCAAAAAGTGTAACCCATTATTGTGGTAGACATAGTGAGGAAAAAGTATGGTATACACATCTATTTAGATATAGTAGTGTGTATATAAATAGGTGTATACATGTGTACATATGGATATATATATTTGGTTATATGTCTGTGTTTTTAAATGTGGAGACAAAGGGGAGATTCAATGTATATATGTAGATAATCATTTCTAGTCTTATTGTTGTATAGCCTATTGTTTTGTTAAGAAAGGGTGAAAGGACCAACTAGCAACATATACAAATATCTGTGTATAGCTATATGTAGAAATATAGTAAAATAATAAAAAATTGCATGGATACATATATAAGCAACCTTAAAGATAAACAAATACATATAGGGGTATATTGATATGCATTTATCAATTTTATTATTGTTGATGTATCCATTAGTGTTTTGATACTATTAAAAGTGTATTTCTATTCTTGTTCTTGTATCTTGTGTTGTTTGTTCAGTTTTAGAAGTTGAATGGTTATAGATCGATATTTCTAAGTTACCTACCAATTTCCATTGGGATGTTGCAATAAATTAATCTTTTATTTTTATTGTGAAATAGAGCTATCAATTAGTCAACTCAAATTGTAACATTTTTTCTCTGAAAAAAGTTCCCAGAACTATGTCTATGGAATTGGGTTTTGTGGATGGGTCTCTAGAGCTGCCCAATATTGATTTGTTGAGAGCTACCATGGTTCCCGTTGTGGAGTCTGACTCTGAGGGCATGAACCACTAGCCTTCAAATCCTAATTCCATAAGTATAAATTTCCTTTTTTTTATACTTGTTACAAACTGGGTGTAATTGTTTCTAGTTTTCTTCGCTTTAAGGTGTATACACACATGGGTGGACCTAACAAAGCATATAGATGTGTAGGGAGATACATATTGATATTTTCCAACATATAAAAACATCCCTTTCATGTATATGTATATGTATACATATGTATATATATACACATACATATGTATATGTGTATATGTGTATGCGTAAGTATATGTATGTGTATATATGTATATGTATATGTATATGTAAAGTGGTATGTGCAGGATCATCATGGAAAAAGGCCCTTATGGCAAAAAAATTTTAAAAATTAGAGTTATGCAACTTGATGTAAAATTTGAATAAGTTATCTATATTATTTCAAAAATATGTAAGAATAGAATCTGTAGAAAATTGAATGTAGTTTCTAAACTACTAGGTTTGTTTTTAATTAAAAAAAAAATCTATTTGGTGAAAATTTGAAATTTCAATGCAATGGTACTTAAATTTCAAGGAAAAAATAAGAAGTAGGTATGTCCGACCACCATAACCACAATAAAATTATAATATTTTTATAATATTTTAGATATAAGTAGAGGACTCATGCCCCGATGTGATGCATAGTTTTTTTATTTTTTCCAAGTAAATAATTAATTATGAATTTTTTTTTTTTAAAAAAAAAAAATATAAAATCTCGTATGTCTAACCACCTTAACTTGGTCAAAACTTCATGAAATTAATTTTTTCTTTTTTTAATCCTATAGTATGCAAAGAATAGAATGTTATGCATGTTTTGGATTCAAAAAATGTGATATCGTTTGAAAGCTATAGATGTTTTTCAATCAACCTATCAATCAGGACTTTAGTCATAATTTGAATAGAAAATGAATAATAATTACTTATTAAATTCAAAGTAAAGCATAATTTATATTGGTGAAAAGTTGAGAATCTCCTTTAAAAACCCTTTTCATTTCATCAATTTTGGGTAAAAAAATAGTTGTCAGCCACATACCCATCATATTGCCACTTTTTGGCCCATCATGATCCTACACATACCCTACATGTATATGTATATGTATGTATCAGTTGGCGGCGACTTGACCCAGTTTTTCTATGGTGATGTGGAGCTTCGTGATTATGTGGGTTGGCGGTGGTGGAGTTGGCAGCATTGATATGCAGATGGTTAATGGAGAGTGTTTTCCCATGTGAGGGTTAATGCATCCTATCATTTTTGTATGTGTATATGTATATGTATATGTATATGTATGTGTATGCATATGTATATGTATATGTATATGTATATGTATGTGTATGTATATGCATATGTATATGTGGAAGTTTAATGTTAAGTGTTTGCTCGTGTGAGTGTTAATGCATCCTTTCATTGTTGTGTTGTGGTGGGGGTTGAAGTAAACGCAATATTCAATGATTTAGTGTGGGAAAGTATACTTTGATTAAGTTGTATTGTCGAAAGAGTAGAATATGATAGATCGCATATGAAGACAACAGATTACCCCCTACTTTGTTATTGTGTGATGTGTGATGGAATTCCATGAAATTCTGCGTGGGCATTCCATAATGTCCTTGGTCATTGTATTTTTTTAAACGGGGGATATAACAATAGTGAAATAGTGGAAATGGTTAACACAATAAACTATAAAATCCTTCTATATATATTTTTATATATTGCAATGTTAAAACTATGTTATTCGTTTTGTGATCATCCATACATATACATTTATATACACATGGATACAAATATATATTTTGTTACATGTTTATGTGTAATTACTACTTTAAATATATCTATGGTTATACATGTATATTCATATATGCTAATATGGTTGAGCTTGTATGTATACTCCTAGGCTATGTGAGTACATTCAAGTTCCATGGCCTATTCACTTTTCTAATTTAGAAAAGGTAAAAAATAGCAACGAAACCATTTGTACTATAGCTAGCATAGAGAGGAAATTTGTACAAAGCGCCATAGAAAATACATGGAGCAAAGGCTAGCTACACTATGCACAACTGTGTCTCTGCTCGCTGCCAATCTTCCCTCACAGTGCCCATTGGCAGTGGTAGATGCCACCCCTTATAAACAATCTCATTTAATCCCCCTGCTGCATTAGGAAAACAACGCTTGCAAGAAATATTCAATGATTGCTACCTTTCTACAGTGAAACGATTTCAACACCACATATAGATGCACTATCAAACCTTTCTGTTTGTCAGATATGTAGAGAAAGCTACATAGGGATGCACACTCATATGTTAGGGTCAATAACAACATGTGTAAGATGCTATTCTGAAAAAGGAACCCACCGCTTTAGCTCTGCAAATGGCATGGACCCAGGCCCACAACCATTATTGCTAAAAAAGATAACACAGGTTGAAGAAATGCTTATTGCTAGGGTGGCTCCAGTTTTGCAATTTTCCAATGCTAGAGGAGGTCAATTTTAATATAGTGGTCTCAAGATAAGATTTCCTCAAGATATCTCAAGCATAGCAAAACTTTTACCATGTTGCTTGCAAGACCTTGAGTTCTTCATAGTATGTCAAACCACTATTGAAGGTGGTAATTACGATTACTATGTTAATAAACATCATGTCATGGATGCATTGAAATAAAAAAATTCAATATGACAAATATTACAATGATGTTGAGATTGATGTTGATGCTCTTAATATGTTACCCGATGTTGCTATTGATGTGTCCAACTTCTTGCATACAATAGAGTAAGTTTCTGATGAAGACCTTATGTGGTGCAAGAGCACCTAGGAAATCTTAGGATTTAGGAAGTCTAGGATGCTTTTCTTTTTTTGTTGTTTATCAAGAAGGTCATGTTGACCATTGAGTTGAGGATATAGTTAATGGATGTAGTTGGTCTCTAGAATAGAAGTTGAGGAAGGGAGAATGAGTTACAAACTCATTTTTACTTAGTTTTCTAACTTTTGGCAAAAGTTGAAAAACACAGTGCGTTTTACAACTTTGCCATCTTTATCACTTACATGACCGAAAAAATGAGCCTAACTGTTTTAGAGGCCATATTTAAAGGGAACCTCGACATGGAATGGAGGTTGGAATCATTTGAGTTTGTAATTAGTTTTGAAATCAAGAAAACAGTGATATTTGAGTGTGCATTTCCTGTTTTGTTCCTGTTTTTGAATTAGTGGGTTAATGGATTGATCATGGTATTTTGTATGGATTAGAATGTAGTGGAAAATTATTTCAAGCATGGTTTGGAACAGTAGATAGCAGGTTATTCATTTTCAAGTTATCTTGTAAATACTTTGTTCTTTCTTTAATTGCTGTTCTGACTGGTAGACTGTGGAAGATGGGGTTTTAGCTTACATTACCACTGTACCTAGAGTACGGCTTTGTTGGGAATGTGGCTAAGCTCCATGTCTGTAAATAGGTTAGGGTTAGGAGTCTGTAGGAGTCGAGTGATCATGAGGAAAGTCTCTTCCTAGGCAAGCTTGGCAATGCCCGACTAGGAAAGACAGTGAAAAACAAGCACTAAAGTTGTAGGGGTTTCAATCCCCTGGAAAACCAAGGTGTGTGGTGGATGCAGGAGGCCTTGTAGAGGCTTGGAAAGAAGGATGGAGCCCTGACAGACCGCATGGAGAAAGAATCAACTGACTGCTCACAAATAAAAGGTCAGAAATTGGCTTAAAACAAGCCTAAAAGTGCTAAGTTCGTGGCTAGGGCAGTGTACGGACATCATAGGCTCCAAACCCCAAAAATATTCAAGGTGTGGGCATAGGAAACACAAACCTCAAGAAAATATCCTAGGTCATTTAGAGGTTTTTGGAGTGGTTTCCACTTTTCTCGGGTTAGGAGACCTAATTGGGGCTCAAGGGCTAGTAGCCTTTTTAACCCTAGAAGAGGGTTTGGTGAGAGCGATGGAAAATTGGAGATTGGTGGATGATCAAGAACCCTAGGGGGATGGTCTTGAAGCCATGGGAGACATCACACACCCCTGCATCGAATTAGTGAAGGTTGGAGATTTAGCTAGCCTTTAGGAAGATTAAGGGCTAAGGAGAGAATGGCAGAGAGAGCACCAAGATTGGCTTGGTTAGGGAAATGGAGATGATAGTAGGGTTGGCCAGGAGAACCAGGGGTGCCTAACAAGCATTAGGGCCTATAGGTTAAGGTGGTGGAGAGTGACACCAAAGGGGTTCGCCAAGGTGAGACCCAGAGCATGGAACAGTGAGTGTTCCATCCAACCCTACCCTATCAGATTGGTATCAGAGCAAGTTAAAAATTTGGGATAGAATCTTGTATGTCAGACCTTGAATCTAGTGGTTCTACCATCATGGTGACAAATGCTGAATTGGCCAAGATGGTCGAAGAACAAGAGGAAGACAATAAGTTGTTAAAAGAAAGAATAGACCAACTTGAGAAAGCATTGAATAATGTGCAGTTGGAAGGAAGGGTACCAAAGAAAGAAGAGGTTGCAGAGGAAGACAAGATCCCTGAACTTGACCCTGTTTTGGAAGAAGAGCCTTTCTTGAAGGCATTAAAGGCTTTGAGTGGAAAAGGACTTGAAGGCATACCACTGTTTAGTGGAAAAATGGAAGCTGATTTAGTTGTGGATTGGATAGAGGGAATGGAAAACCATTTTGAGTGTGATGGGGTCATAGAAGCATAGAAGGTAAAGGTGGCCAAATCAAGACTAAGAGGTTCTGCCTTGACATGGTGGAAGTTCATTCAGACAGAGAGGGAAAAGGAAGGAAAGCAGCCTATCTCAACTTGGAAAGGAATGGTTGCCAAAGTAAGAGAAGCATACATGCCAGATGATTATGAGATTTAGTTGCATAAGAAAAGACAGAGCTTGAGGCAAAGAGACCAAGATGTGAACTCTTATACTGAGGAGTTTCAAAAACTTTGCATGAGGTCTAATGTGACAGAGGATGAAAGTCTCAAGGTGGCTAGATATCTTAATGGCTTGAAGTGGAACATTCAAGAGGAAATGACTCTTCTAAGTCCCAAGATAGTACACCAATGTTACCAATTAGCTATAAATATTGAGGAAAGAAGCAAGAGGAAACAAGAACAGACTTCTAAGAGTAGAGGTAAAGGCAGAGATCAAAGAGATCAAAGAGGACAGCGAGGTGGCTACCAAGGTAGAGGCAATGACCAAAGAAACCAAGGAGAGTTTAAATCCACAGATCATGGCAATGAAACACCTTCTAGAGGAGGGTATAACAGAGGTAGAGGACCTCAAGGAGGTTCAAATAGAGGAAGAGGAGCAGGTAGGAGCAATTCTTACTTTGCTAATATGAAGTGTTACCATTGTGGACAAGTAGGACATCCAGCTTATAGGTGCCGGAGAAAGCATCTTCATCAAATACTGAGAGAAGAGAGTGGCATATGCACAAGAGGACACCATGAGTGTCAAATCACTAGAGGTTAGTCACATTGAATCAGAAGTGGGGGAGAATCTGATGTTTAGTAGAGTTTTGATCAGACAACTGGTCAAGGAAGAGCCAAGGCAAAGAAGAGCCTTATTTAGAGTGAGATGCAAGATACTTGGGAAAGTATGCAAGGTCATTGTGGATTCAGGTTCAACTGATAACATCATCTCTGAGGAGGCAGTAAGGAAGTTGAAATTAAAGAAAGCACCCCACACCAATCCCTACAAGGTGACATGGTTGAACAAAGGACAGAGTGTTCTTGTCAATGAGCAGACAACGGTGGAGTTCTCCATTGGAGGATACAAAGACAAGTTGGTTTGTGATGTTTTACCCATGGATGCATGCCATCTTCTATTGGGAAGACCATGGTAGTATGACAGAAGTGTCATGTATGATGGAAAAGAGAACACCATTTCTTTCAAGAAGGATGGGAAGACATTTAAGTTGCAGTCACTATCAGAAGAGGAAGAAGGATAGTCAAAGACCCCTAGTGTCTTGTTGAATAGTGGCAAAGAGTTCATTAACAACCTACATCAAGGAGGTGAAGGATATGTGGTTATGTTGCAACCTAAAGAAGAGAACAAGGCTGAGAAAACAGTCATACCCGAGCAGTCCAGAAGTTGCTTGAGAGGTATAAGGACATAGTGAGTGATGGAACACCAACAACCCTACCTCCACAAAGAGCCATTAGTCATCAAATTGACTTCATACCAGGGGGCTTCATTGCCAAACAAAGTAATATACAAACTTACACCAGATCATAATCTAGAGGTAGCTAGACAAGTGCAGGAGTTATTGGATCAAGGATTGATTAGGAAGAGTATCAGCCCATGTGCAGTACCAGTGGTCTTAGCAACCAAGAAAGGAGGCAAGTGGAGATTATGCACTAATTCTAGAGCAATAAATAGATCACCATTAGGTATAGGTTCCTATTCCTAGAATTGAAGACTTAATGGATTGTCTTGGAGGAGCTCAATACTACACAAAGTTGGATCTCAAGAGTGGATACCATCAGATCAGAATTAAGGATGGTGATGAGTGGAAGACAACTTTTAAGACAAATGATGGGTTATATGAGTGGAGAGTGATGCCATTTGGTCTCTCTAATGCCCCTAGCACATTCATGAGGCTCATGAATGAAGTGCTTAAAGACTTTACAGGGATATTTGTGGTAGTGTATCTTGATGATATACTCATCTTTAGTAAGACAGCTGAAGAACACCTAAAGCATGTGGAGATGGTTCTTAGAAGATTGCAAGAAGAGAAGTTAGCCATCAATCTAGAGAAATGTGAGTTCTTCAAATAGGAGCTTGTGTATTTGGGGTTTGTAGTATCCAAGGATCATTGAAGATGGATCCAAGCAAGGTGGAAGCCATCCTAAACTGGCCTACACCAACCACAGGGATTGAGGTAAGAAGTTTCCATGGTTTGGCTCAATTTTATAGAAAATTCATAAGGAACTTTAGTGGTATCTGTGCACCAATCCTAGATACAATCAAAGGTGGTCTGAAAACCAAGTTTAAGTGGACATAAGAAGCTGAGAAAGGGTTTGAGAAACTGAAACAAGAAGTGGCAACTCAACCTATTCTCTTGTTACCTAGTTTTGACAAGTTGTTCACTATGGAATGTGATGCTAGTGGAGTTGCAGTAGGAGGAGTGTTAAGTCAAGAGGGCAGGCCTATAGCCTTCTTTAGTGAGAAGCTCAATGAAGCAAAGAAGAAGTATTCAACCTATGACTTAGAACTTTATGCTTTGGTTCAGTCACTTAGGAAGTGGAGGCATTGCCTTCTACCCAAGGAGTTTGTAGTCTTTACTGACAATTAGGCACTTAGCTATATCAACACTCAAGAGAAGTTGAGTAATAGGCATTTGAAATGGATGGAATACATCCAAGCTTTTACTTTTACCATTAAGCATAAGAAGGGACAGTTGAACAAGGTGGCAGATGCACTAAGCAGGAGATTGTTGACAGTGCAAGAGATACAGATCAAGAGCATTGGCATAGAGAGTTTCAAGGATCTCTATGGGGAAGATGAAGACTTTTCAGAGGTCTACAAGGTATGTTTAGACTTTGAGAATCATTTTCATAGCCAATACTCTGAGTATACTTTGCAAAGTGGTTTGTTGTTCAAAGGAAATTAGTTGTGTGTTCCAAGAGGATCAATGAGAGAAAACCTCATTCAAGAGAAGCATAATGGTAGTCTTAGTGGACATTTTGGCATCAACAAGACATTGGAACTAGTGTAGAGGTTCTACTATTGGCCTAAGTTGGCAAGAGATGTCAGAAAATATGTGGAGCAATGTGTGGTGTGTATGAAAGCTAAGGGAGGAGCTAGTAATGTTAGTCTATATCAACCCCTACCCATTCCTAACAGACCATGGGAGTGTGTAAGCATGGATTTTGTGGTAGGCCTTCCTAAGACCAAGACTGGTTTTGACAGTGTCTATGTAGTAGTGGACAGATTTAGCAAAATGAGTCATTTTATTCCCTTGCAAAACTACTCATGATGCTAGTTACATAGCTCATCTTTTCTTCAAGGAAGTTGTAAGGATCCATGGATTGCCTTTGAGCATTGTTTTAGACAGGGATGTGAAGTTCATGAGTCACTTTTGGAAGACTCTATGGAGTAGATTGGGTACCAACCTGTCATTTGGATCAGCTTACCATCCTCAGACCGATGGTCAAATAGAGGTGGTTAATAGGGTGCTAGGTAACCTTCTAAGGTTCCTAACTAAGGAGTATGGATAGACATGGGATATGGTTATCTCACAAGTGAGTATGCTTACAATGATAGTGTGAACCGACCACAGGGAAGAGTCCTTTTGAGATTGTGTATGGGATGCACCCATGAGGCATATGTGAGCTCAAAGATCTTGGAGCTATGGACCATAGAAGTGGACATGTAGAAGACTTCAGTCAAACCATGAAAGAGATTCAGGAGCAGGTGAAGAAGACAGTCACCGAGGCTACACAAAAGTTGAAGGAGAAGGCAGATTTGTCAAGGAAAGATGTGCAATTTATAGTAGGAGACTATGTCATGGTCCACCTCAACAAATCAAGGTTACATAAAAGGTACATCAACCAAGTTGCAGATGAAGAGAGTGGGTCCATGCAAGGTATTGGCCAAGTATGGGAAGAATGCATACAAGGTGGAGTTACCTGCCGATCTAGGGATCTCTCTAGTGTTCAATGTAGCTGATTTGATCAAGTACAAGGGATCAGTCAAGGATTTGGATCAGAACACTAGGGAAATCTTCAAGGATGTAAGCAACATACCCCTACCTACTCCAGACAAGCAACAAGCAGAACGAATCCTGGAGTCAAGAGTGCAAAAGTCTACAAGGCATAAGGTGTACATGGAGCACCTTATCAAGTGGAAGAACAAGCATGAATTAGAAGCCACGTGGATACAAGAAGATCAGTTCAAGAAGTTTGGTATTGACCTGTCATTGATCTCTCCTTCCATTCCTTAGTGTTTGGGCAGAGAGGGGGAGAATGGTGCAGGAGCACCTAGGAAATCCTAGGCATTTAGGAAGTCTAGGATGCTTTTCTTTTGTTTTGTTGTTTATCAAGAAGGTCATGTTGACCATTGAGTTGAGGATATAGTTAATGGATGTATTTGGTCTCTAGAATAGAAGTTGAGGAAGGGAGAATGAGTTACAAACTCATTTTTACTTAGTTTTCTAACTTTTGGCAAAAGTTGAAAAACACAGTGCGTTTTACAACTTTGCCATCTTTATCACTTACATGACCGAACAAATGAGCCTAACTGTTTTAGAGGCCATATTTAAAGGGAACCTCGACATGGAATGGAGGTTGGAATCATTTGAGTTTGTAATTAGTTTTGAAATCAAGAAAACAGTGATATTTGAGTGTGCATTTCCTGTTTTGTTCCTGTTTTTGAATTAGTGGGTTAATGGATTAATCATGGTATTTTGTATGGATTAGAATGTAGTGGAAAAGTCTTTCAAGCATTGTTTGGAATAGTAGATAGCAGGTTATTCGTTTTCAAGTTATCTTGTAGATACTTTGTTCTTTCTTTAATTGCTGTTCTGACTGGTAGACTGTGGAAGATGGGATTTTAGCTTACATTACCATTGTACCTAGAGTACGACTTTGTTGGGAATGTGGCTAAGCTCCATGTCTATAAATAGGTTAGGGTTAGGAGTTTGTAGGAGTCGAGTGATCATGAGGAAAGTCTCTTCCTAGGCGAGCTTGGCAATGCCCGACTAGGAAAGACAGTGAAAAACAAGCACTAAAGTTGCAGGGGTTTCAATCCCCTGGAAAACCAAGGTGTGCGGTGGATGCAGGAGGCCTTGTAGAGGCTTGGAAAGAAGGATGGAGCCCTGACAAACCGCATGGAGGAAGAATCAACTGACTGCTCACAAACAAAAGGTCAAAAATTGGCTTAAAACAAGCCTAAAAGTGCTAAGTTCGTGGCTAGGGCAGTGTATGGACATCACAGGCTCCAAACCCCGAAAATATTCAAGGTGTGGGTATAGGAAACACAAACCTCAAGAAAATATCCTAGGTCATTTAGAGGTTTTTGGAGTGGTTTCCACTTTTCTCGGGTTAGGAGACCTAATTGGGGCTCAAGGGCTAGTAGCCTTTTTAACCCTAGAAGAGGGTTTGGTGAGAGCAATGGAAAATTGGAGATTGGTGGATGATCAAGAACTCTAGGGGGATGGTCTTGAAGCCATGGGAGACATCACACACCCTTGCATCGAATTAGTGAAGGTTGGAGATTTAGCTAGCCTTTAGGAAGATTAAGGGCTAAGGAGAGAATGGCAGAGAAAGCACCAAGATTGGCTTGGGGAAATGGAGATGATAGGGGTTGGTTAGGGAAATGGAGATGATAGTAGGGTTGGCCAAGAGAACCAGGGGTGCCTAACAAGCATTAGGGCCTATAGGTTAAGGTGTTGGAGAGTGACACCAAAGGGGTTCGCCAAGGTGAGACCTAGAGCATGGAACAGAAAGTGTTGCATCCAACACTACCCTATCATTATGCCATCAACTTGCTCAAAAAATGCTACTCAAGATGAAAATGACTCTTCAAAATTTTCATTATTTATCCCTTCCTTTCCAAATGCTAAACAAGAGCTCCAAGCAATCAAATAGGTATTGGAAGGTTTGTTTACAATGGAATTTCCCACATTGTTTCCCACTGGAGCAGCACTTCCCCTCCAACTGAGGAATTTTTTAATTCGCTTGCATGAATATGCCCTCCACTTAATGAGATATTTTGACCACAGATTTGGAAAACATGTTAGGTTTAGGTATTTCCTCTACAATTTGATAATGAGACATCAGAACTAGCAAACTATTTCTATCTTTGTTAGGCAGACCTGGAAGACAAAATCCCCAAGTCGTTGTCTACATTGCATGAATTCCTTCAAGCTGCTACCAATGACCAGATAGCTGAGTAGCTAATGCGTTTTGGTGCATCATTGCATGAGACCCATTCTTTTTGGAACTCTTGTTGGGCCCAACTCTTTGCAATGATTGAACAACTTGGCATACCTACCCTTTTTTTCACTTTAAGCTATGTAGATAAAAAATAGGCTAACCTACAAAATGTTTTCTCTTTTATGGCTCAATTGGTGTGGAACCCTCAACAAAGAAACTAACAAGTAGTGTTGTACAAAATCCACATATCACGTCTTTATATCTCCATCATAGATTCTCAATTTTTTGTGAAGAGGTGATTGAAAAGCTTTTGCATGCAAAAGATTATTGGTATAGATATGAATGGAAGCATCGTGGCTCCACACATGTGCATGTATTTTTATGGCTTTCAAAATCCCCCAACATGGACACTCTTGATTGGTCCAATGACCATGATGTTACCATGGCAAGGCACTTTTTTGATAGATATGTTTCATCTGTGAATCCATGTTGCCTTGCACATAGATTGCTCAGAATGTATTATTGTCCTGAAGAAAATCTATGCTTTCTTTCCACAAGCCAGATTCTTTCTAGTGATCCAATCATAGATTATGAAGAGCTGCTCAATATAGTTCAAAGGCACACAAAATGCTTTGAATATACTTGTTTAAGGAAAAAAGGAGAGCAGTTACAATGTAGGTATAAAGCACCTTGGTAGCAACAACTTGCGTCTACATTGGAATCTGATGCTGAGACTAACAAATCTTACAAGGATGTAAGAAATGATGATAGCCTAAATATTCATAGCCCAACCATGTTTGCAATATGGCGTGCTAATGTTGACTGCCAACTAGTTGTTTCTAGGAAAATCATTTTAAATTATATTTCTAAATATGCAGCTAAATCTGAGAAGAAATCAAAAAATTATCTTGATATGTTGAAAAGACTTGCAAATACAAATATAATTGAGGATAGAGCACTGCTTGCATATAAAAAATTCATGATGAATATTCTTGTGGAGTATGACATCTCCACATAAGAGACATGCCATATGTTGCAGAAATTGCCTCTTCTCACTTTAAGCCGACAATATGTTCACTTGAATGTTGGTAAAATAGAATGGTTCTGTATAAATAAAGATGATGTTGATGAATGCTTGCCAACAAATTATATTCATTTCTATATGCAAAGGCCTCCAGAGCTAGTTGGTGTATCCCTAATCGACTTAGTTTGATTATATACACATTTAGAGCAGCACAAAAAGGCTAAATGGAAACTAAGACACCGGCTTGCAATTTTCCTTATGTACCTATTGTTCAAGGCTCTTCTCGTTGAAGATACAAATTTTTTTGAGACATTTTGTTGGATCAAACTTATATTATACAAACCTTTCCAAAACATACAAAAAGATATAGGTCTTGCCAAACAAGAGATCATACAAAATTGGAAAGTTTTAAAAATGACTAGTTATCATCCTTGGCATGTTAATAGACTTCCAGTTGCATCCATAATTGAATAAGAACATGGCAATGATACATATTATTTTAACCATCGATGTTCTATGGATGAATATGAATGGGAAGTTTTCTCTCGGCTTGGTGCAACTACTAAATTTAGTATAAATCAACTCCAAACTGTTGGGTAGGTGGGAATTTGATATCAACCATTCATGGAATACAAACCATGTGCTTGAACAACTTCATAATATTGCTTTGCAGTTCATCCCATTAGGAAGGGCACAACGTGAGCAAGCTACAATAATTTTTTTTCTTGTAAATACATCATTCCATCAGCTTTCACCAAAACAACAATTGGCTCTTCAAATCATCTAGTTCCATCACATGCAACCTTTCCCCAAAGACCCTCTCTGCATGATCATTCAAGGGACGAATGGCACTGGAAAATCCTTTTTGATAAATTGTATTAGACAACAAATAAACACGTCTACTACTAGATCTAATAGCTCGTTGCTCACATTGGCCCCCACAGGTGTTGCTGCATACAACATATGTGCCTCCACAATCCATACAACCTTCTGAATCCCTATAAAGGATATGAATCCTTTGCAAGGTCATGCATTGACAATATTCCAAGAACAATTTAAATATATTCAATACATTTTGATAGATGAAATGATTTTTCTAGGCCTGAAGTTGCTATTGAAAATAGATAGCCGATTGCGCCAAGCATTCCATGATAACTAGAGGGAACCATTCGGTGGTGTTTCCATCATCCTTGTTGGTGATCTTGCCCAATTTCCACCTAAAATGGATGCCCCTATTTATTCTTCATGGTCATCGATAGTAGTCTTATGGCATACTTTCACATTCTTAGTCACATTAGACACTATTTTCTATCAAAAAGGAGATAGCCCTTCCCATCAAAAGTTTTGAGCAATTCTTCTCCATATAAGAAATGGTGAGGATCTCCATGATGACTAGGAAGAGATTATGAAACAAAGAAATAAAATTCTCTCAGTCATAGAAAGAGAATAGTTTGATGTTGCCACAAATTTATTTGCCACAAATGACTTAGTCGTATTCCACAACAAAAAAAGATCAAACAGTTAAACCTGACCATAGCCATTAGTATTGCTCAAGTAGCACAACAATAAACATCTAATCATGGAGATGATGACCAGCTGCTCCCAAAACTATTCCTTTGTGTTGGTGAACAGGTGATGCTAACAAGAAATTTAAAGATTCAAGCTAGCCTCATCAATGGATCCCTTGGTCTTGTTATAGCTATTGTGTACAATGCACATTGTAAACCACCAAATCTGCCCGACTATGTTGTTGTTCACTTCCAAAATTACATTGGCCCACCATGGGACCCAAAAAACCTGAGACATCCCCATCCTAGCTATAACTTGGGGTAGTCGAACAAAAATCCCACTCACCATGGCATGGGGAATCACAATACATAAAGCAAAAGGCTTAACATTGGACAAAGCAATGATAAACATAGGTAGCAATGAGAGGAAAGGGTTGAATTTTACAACTATCTCTCATGTTAAATCAATTGAAAGACTTCACATTGATCCAAGATTCTCATTTGAAAGATACTCTAGGATTATCAACAAAAATACACTGCTAGACATCACAATGAAGAGGTGCGGTTGGAACAACTCCAACCCCTGCCAAATGCTTATGTCCCCAACTCATGCACCGGCTTATAGAAAAGGCTCCAGAACAATTACACTTGCATTTGGTCCAAACTATATACCATCCTCTTTTCAAGGATTTGTAAGCTAAATTTTATAGAACCATAGTATGTAATAATCTATGCAAAATGGGTATAATGCCAAGCATGGACAAAAATAGTAGGCATGAATAAGCAGAGGATAAGACTTTATTCAATGCTTTGCATCCTCTTTAGCTTTACACATTGAAGATAATTTTGTTCTTGTTTACTATCTTCTCTACCTTCAGTAATGCAATTTTTGAGAAATTCAATATGCAAATATGCACCCATAAATATTAATTTGCTAACTTCTTGTTTCGACATTTTTTTGTGTCATACTTTTTGTAAATGGCATTCAGAAGAATACACTCTTCTGTATATTTCACCTATCCATGTTTTTCTAGATGTTTTTAAATTGCATGATGTCAATTCTTTATCACCATACCTCCAATTCTCTTTCAACCGATTTTAACATGCAATACTCTAAACATATAGTTGCAACTCTCACAAATTAATACATATGTAGATACAAACAACTTCAAGTCTCAATGATGCATAAAGATTGTAACCAGCAATAAGTAGAGCCCAAAAGTTTTATAAGTCAATAACGTGTTTTGAACAATTCCGTATATTAAACTATATATGCACATACTCTACAAAACATTCTAAAAAAAAATTATGTTCCATTTGACTAATAAGTTTAAAATTCTACAACCATGTTGTGTTTTCTATTTTCTCTACCTATATACCCTTAGTTTTGACATTTGTGCTTCGTGCTTTTCTTCCATAGATTCTTATCTCTTCTTGTTAGCTTTTCTATTAGCTTTATTTCATTCGACTAGATGCAAATTTTTATGTATAAAATTCTCATTATCCATCATTTCACTCTTTCACTCTTCTTGTATATTGCATTCATAAATATATAGTCTTGTCTAGATTGCTTTTTGTTTTCCTCAATTATGATAAAACTCCATGCTATTTGTGACGGGTTGCTCGACCCTTTTTACAAAAATGATCAAGATTGTTGGTTGCGTGGTTTGTCGATCGTGGAATTGGTCACCTTGTTCAGTGGAATCGCAATGGCAGGTTTACAGTGCTGCTAGGGTTGGAACACCCCGACATTATTGCTCAATGCCGCACAAAGGGAGTACATGTAATATTTTTTGTTCTAATATAAGGATGTCTATTGTTTTTATTGCATATTGAAATGATGCACTGTGGTGTTGGTTTCATACCAAGCTCCTCAACAAAGTTGCCATACACCTCCATTGGATACCAGATTGGAGAGCTTCCTAGTTGTTCTAGCCCGCATTCTACAGTGTTTCGGCTTCTATTGTTGATCTGAAATTGCTCCTATGTTAATGGGTATAATGCTAAAGGTGCATAGAGATAACTACAAACAATAAACGAAGGGAAAAAAAATTACTAACCCTGACCATATTTTTTGATGAAGGAAAGAAGATTTAGGCATAATTTCTCCATCCATACAGAGCCATAATCTCTTTCAACTCTCCAAAATGAGTATAACATCAAAGATACAAACATATAACAAGGAATAATAAGTAGAGATCAAAATACATGAACAATAAATTAGTCACTCTAACACCTCTTATAAAATTTCTCTACTTGTCTTCAATATTTATTGCCAAAGAACGTAGCTCAAATCTTGTATTAATATGTTACATGATATTCTTCTTTTCTCATCTGCTTCAACTGGAGATCCATCCACAAAGCTTCATTCCAAACACTATAGAGACTGTATAATTACTAAAAAGGTGCATAAAGATGCACAAAGATAACTAAAACAATAAACCAAGGGCAAAAAAATTACAACAATCTCTCGTTTTAATTGCAATTTTTCCATCCAAAAGACAATGATAATCTCTTCAAAGTATGTAGAATGGGTGTAACACTGAAGATAGAAACATATAACAAGAAGACATGAACAATAAATTAACCATATATACAAAATACCCATGCAAGATGACTTTATCTACATTCCATTCCTAAGATGTGTATGCAAAAATATGTTTGCGAAACATGGGAACATATAACAAGCAATAGCTAGTGACTGTTTTTACTATAGTCTTCTCTTGAATGAAGATCACAATTGATCTTTCAACAATAAAACTTAATCAATATATTTTCTTGCACATTTTGGAGCACATCTATGTTCAAACCCTCCAATGAGAATTCAACCTAAAATAATATATGTACATGTATGTATATGTGTATATATGTATATGTATATGTATATGTATATGTATATGTATGTATATGAATATATATGTATGTATATGTATATGGATATGTATATGTGTGTATATGTATATGTATATTTCTAACCTATTTTATTGTAGATCTATATGATTTCCTTTATAATGTTGCATAGATACAGTAGGCATCCAAAAAAAATAGTGCACTTTAAATTGTCTATTTCAAATTTTTTAATGCTCCAACAACTCAATCTAATGCTCCTCACATTTGTTAAACACTGTCAACAATACATGTAAGTACTTAACTTTTCCATTATCAATAAATAAATTCGGTGAACCAATTGTAAATGTTATTGATTATTTCTAGTTTTAGATTGTTTATATTGATTTTACCGATATACTTACTAATTTTTTTATGGTTTTTTCCTAATCTTGCTTGCTCGTCCGGTGACATACCCCTCTCTTCTATTTGCAGGTACTAGGCTAAAGCATACAAAAGTGCTTCAACCTCACAATGCTTTTTTTTATAGAATTACTACAACAAGAAAATACTTCAATATGATAGATCATATATAAAAACACTAGATTTTTCTCAACTTTGATATTGTGTGATGTATAATGGAACTCCACAAAATTTCCCATGGATGTTTCATACTTTTCTTCCTCGGGGGTTTGGCTAGAGTTACCAAGGCTCCATGATGCCAATATGGCATGGTGGATAATGAGTGTGGGTTTTGTGCTTTGGCTTTTAGCACCATATATTTGTTCTTACATAGGTACATCTATAATATTTTATTCATTTATTCTAAGATTCCAAAAAAAACTATATTTCGTCATCACACTCTTCTCTTACTAAGGTCTATTTATTTGTTTCTAATAAAAAATGGTCTAATTGAGTCTTCGATTGCACTATGAAGTAATTCATTAAAAATTGATATTTTTGTTCAAAATTTCCTTGTAATTGACTACTTTTCAATCTTTTATAGTTGTCCCCATTTTATTTTACTACTACTAACCCAAAAAACACATGCATATTAAAACTTCAATTTACAAAATTATGCACTAAATAGTAATTATAAAAAATATCCAATATCAAACATCTTTCTTTCTTCAAAAATATGTGATACCCAAAATTATCCACTACCTTTGTTAAAAAAAACTTTTAAATGAAATATTAGTAATTAAAGGCATGGGTAATAACTCTTTAAAAATTCTACCTTCTATTTCTATGCATATGTATCTTAACATTATTAAATAATAATTAATTAATTGATTGAATAACCTAGACAAAAAGCTAAAATATACATGTGCATCCATGACTAATAAATATTAAACGAAAATAGAGATAAAATTATCTCATACTTAAATTTTGGCACATAACTATTGTTGTTAGAAAAAAAATAAAAATCTAAATTTTATTTATATTTTTTAGTTATCATTTTTAAAGAATAAATTTTAATCGAGCTGGCAAAGAGGAAAGGATAAAAATTGGTTCCATATTTATAAACAAATGTTTTTCTCAAAAGTCCTGATGTTTGTTACACATTTAAAATCATGTGCTACTTCAATGCTTGTGTTTATATTGCAATGAAACTTTAACTATTGTAACTAAAATTATCAAATATTACATATTAATAAAATACAAATTATTGATGATTACTTGTTTAAAATTAAAATTAATGGGTAGATTGTACCTAATTAGATTCATTCAATATGGCCTACTTTTTTATTTTACATTATCATTAATCTATTTTCAACTGTGAGTTTTTTATGTCAAGATGCACAAATCGATTTCTCCTCTTCCTCGATAAGGTCTGTACTATCCCACCCCTAGCCAATCAGATATGAACTAACCTTACATTACTTTCTATTGACTAATTAACATGCTCTTTGTTTCTTGACTCAATCAAACAATTCTAAATATTATACATTTTGTGTATTCCTCTTCCGTTTCCACATAAAAGTTTCACTCTACTTGCCCATTGGATCACCTCCTGCACTGCACCCCTAGCAGTTTATTGTTGCATGCCTATGCATGCAACTGCTAGTGTATAATTTCATGATAGGATCATAGTCATGTAGGTTCAAGATATGTAATATAACAATATAAGTTCAATGTAGGTAGGATCACTCATAAGATATTCCAATATAAGATTAATATAAATAGTATCAAGACATGTAATAATACAATGTAAGATCAAATGATAAAATAGAGTATAACATGGTGCTCCCAATGTAAGCATATATAAGTATTATTAATAAATTCTCAATATAAGATATATGTAAGATCTCACAAGAATGATATATAGTAATATGAGATATTTAAGTTACAAAATTTATAGGAGCATCATATAAATAATTTAAATTATATCAATTTGTAGTAATGTTAAATCAATAAATTACTCTAAATAGGATGATCTAACAAAGTAATATCATAATAAGCATGATCCATAATATTGATATATGTTAATAATAAGCTATGGTGTAAAAACTTTGGCATAAGTACCAACTCTCAATAGTTAATATGGATACTAATTATATGAAATAATATGAATCTAGTAATTAAAAGAGTAGTTGTAAGATAAAGAATAAGAAAAGCATAACAATATAGAAAATTAACATGCAATGCAAGATTTACCCTAAGATTACCCTTTTGGGAAAAATCTACCCTCTAAAGTACACCCATTTATTATCGACAAAAACTATAATTATAATATAATATTAGAGTATTTGTGTACTCTATCAAGAGAAATAGAAGATCAAATCCATCACCTCCAACACATGCTCTCCAACCTATAAACAATCTAATAGCATCAAACCCATATAGTTATAGCCATACTACAATGTCATAACCAAGAGAAAAAAGAGATCAACACTCTTCAACCATGGATAATATTTGATAGTATATCCTTGCCTTCTATTTTTTCAACATGAATGTCCTAGCCCAAGAAATCTATATATTAACAAGGATATACTAAGAGACTAATATTTTCCCCTTGGTTTAAACGCATATTTTTTATTGTTCTTCCCCTTGTCCTTTGAGTGACCTCTCATTATTCAGGCATCATTGATGGAATATAAATTATTTTATCTCATATTTTCAAAAATATATGAAACCATCACCTCATCAAATTCTTAAAATTTAAAGTGGTGATAACAATAGCCATTTTTAGATTTCTTAACTATTGTCCAAAGAATAAAGGATAGTAGTCTTTTCTTATTCCTAATTAATATCTCCATACATAGATGCTAGCTAGCTCACCAAAGTGGTGAATAACATTAGATGCTTCATCACTAAGTCACCATCACTCATCTTCAATAGATATAGCCTCTTTCATAGAAAAATATTATTCATTAGAGAATTTTTATATTATCTAAAGAATTCATGGTGGTGGCATTTCTCACATTGTGGAAGAATTTAATTTGCAAGATATCAACTAATGAGACTCACTATATTATGATGAAAACATTTCCAATGTTCATATTTATGAAAAATATATTTGTACTCATTATTACAACACACATTTTAACCTATGAGAAAATCCTCTATCTTGAGATTCTATACCTCAATGTTTCCTCTATCAAATTTCTCCACTTCAATTCTAGATTATCTTATAATTTTTGTAACCTAAAAATGAGATGACTAAAATAAAACTCTCACTAAAAAAAATATTAGTAGGAATAAGTTCTTTTCCTTCTCACAAGAATCTAATAAGCCAGCCAAAATCTAATCTCAAATAAAATGTGATGTAGGGGCTTTGGGGAGTCATAAATCTTGACTCAGAAGTTTGTTTGGGCTCAAATTCTACAAGGAGATGTGTTACAAGAAGTTTTTTGGAGTTTTAATGGGGCTCAACTTGGTTGGTGGTTGTCTCAACACTTTTTCAAGGCCAAAATCTTTCATTTGGGACCTCAAAATCAACTTTTACTATTTTTTTGGGTTTTTAGAAAATTGTTTTCTTTAATAATTTGGAACTCATGTTTCCAATTTCAATTGTAAGTTTAAATTTAGTGTCACCATAGTGTTAGGAATATATTTTAAAATATTTGAGCTCAAATGGATAGGCATGTGAAATTACCAAAAATGGAAAATTATGACAATTGCCAAAAACTACCAAAATGGTAAATTTTGGTTTTTTTTTTTCATCCTTTTAGATATAAGAACCTCTTGCATTGTAGAAGTAGAGATGGAGAGTAAAAAAGTATTTTTTGAAACAAATTTTTAGTTTATATATTTTTTTTATCTATAATGGAAAAATTCTGTTAAAAGTTTGTTTGGTTACATCAAAATGAAATAATGAATAAATATACAAAAAATGTATGCAAAAGTGATTCCCAACAACCTAATAGAACATGTGATAAATTATTTGATCTAATCACACTTTAAAGAGCATTCTAGAATAACATCACAAATAAATACAAAGAATGAAATATCACAATTAAAGCAAACACATGAGTATAATGAATTATATACCTTAAGAGGGTTGGGGCCCTAGCTCGGTTGGCTAAATCTTTCCTATTGTAGGAGATTGGTCATGAGGTCAAGTCTCCCCCACCCCCGTGGTACCGGAGGGCGTGTCGTGCCAATGTCGCCGGTCACGTTAAAAAGTTTACCAGGCGCACTGTAGTTTATATGGGGTCATGCTACCCGATTCCTGCAGTCTAAAAAAAATATAAAAAGAAATTGATATACCTTAAGAAAAAACCTAAGTTAAAGATAAACTAAACCTCTTAAGATCTAAACTATTGCATTACTAAATAAATTAAAATATTACAATTTCTTCTAAGCTCCAAGTTTTTCTAGAAGATCCAACATCCACATTCAAAGAAGAATCAAGAACAAGATTGTGTGAATAAGCTTGCTAGAAGATTCACAACCACTCTAGTGCCAAAATTAATACCCCAAAAAAATATTTAATGCACCCACCTAATTAGCCAATTTGACCATATAAACCACTAAACTATGACCCTAAGTAGATTTTGATGATGATGATGCATATTCCAAACAACCAAAGAGCTAGGTTAGGGTTGGTGTTAAATAAATAAAACTACCTAGAAATGCTCACTACAAAATTCTTGTAAAATCTAAAATGATCCCAAATCCTTTTAACAACAATGTCTTCTATTACAACACTTTGAATAATAATTATAATAACATTTAAAATGACAGTTTTCACCTTATTTTAAAAGTCATCCAAAAGTTCCCATTTGGCCTATCCATTATTCTTAGTTCTAGAATTAACAAATAAATTAGTAAAAATATTGTTCTTTCTATACTAATTAATTTTATTTAATTAAGAAAACTATTTTTTTAAATATAAAAATATAAAAAATATATTATTATTTTTATATAAAACTACTAAATACATATTACACTTTTAAAATCAAAATAAGAAAATAAAATTATCAAAATAAAGTATAATATATATTTTTAAAGTAAACCTAAAGATAAAATAACTTCTAATAATCAAAAAAGAAAATAAAAAGAATAAAGAATAAAAAATAAAAATAATAGGGGAAAGACCCATGCCCATGTTCCAATAACCATTCATTGATACATGCTAATTAAAAGTGCAATAAAAAATTCCAAATGTATCAATACTTGTCCACTTTATACCTAGTAGTTAAAAAAAGTACTTAATTGGAGGAGTTGTGCAACTTTATTGGTACCAATAGTGCATGATTACTAGGGAATTTGTGCATATGTATTGGATTAATAATGCAAATTTCAATCTAGTAAAAGTGAACAGTTATCAAGGAACTAGAGAATATGTATTTGATGTCAACTTGAAATGACCACTTTTTAACCTTTGTGTACTTAACAAATCCTCTTGTGTTTTTCATAACTACCTAGAAGCCGAAACAATAGCTATAATCTCTTAAATTGTATACAAAGAAACCAATTTTTTTGTCAAAATATAAAATATTAGATTTATGAAATTAGGGTGCATGAAGTTAGCTATATAGATAAAATAAAGTATTTAGGCTAGAAAGGCATAAAAGTGAACATAAATGATGGGGTGATGAATTATCCGAAAACCAACTATCTTCTCATATTGAGAGAAGTGCCCTACTCACGGTATGTGTCTACTTATGCAAGCAATTATTGAGCACCTAGAATGCACTGATTCATGACATGCCACATGAGGAATAACTACAGTTTACTAAATTTTTCAATTATTTTTAAAAGTTTTGTTTACCTAGTCTGTTAAAAAGGAATGCGGCACAGTTGGACATCCTTTGAGTTTTATTATATATATTTTTATATATTTAAGATTTAATTAATTTATTTAATAAGATTTTAGTTAAATATTTTATTAACCATACAATTTATATTTTTTATAAATTAATATTTTTTCTTTAATTTATAATTTATATAAATATATTATAATACATAATTTTTTATTTTAAAAAATAATGTAACATATTTAAAATGTAGAGTTGAATATATAACATTAAATATTTTTTTTTTATTAGATAAGTAGGGAAGGGCTCTAATCCCAAACAAAGCATACAATAGAGCTAAAAAACCCAATAAAATAGACTAGCCAGATATATCTACTAGTCAAAAGAAACCAAACAAGAACAAAAAAAGAAAACATACCAATAACAAGAATAGAGCCACTAGCAATAGATAAAACTAAGAGGAAAGCTAGAGGGAAATAGCTCAAGCACTAGAGCAAGAAACCATCAATCTTACCTCCAAGGGAGCTTGTTAATTGAAAAAGAGACCTTATTAATAGAACATCTCTTTTTACATTGCACCATTATCCAAGAAGAATTAGAAGTCAAATTAGAAACATTTAAGTTGGACGGGGGAGCATCCGCTCTAGAATAACTTACAAGGGGAACAACATATTCTTCAAGTGAAGCATCCAAATCTAAGCCATAAGCAACATGATTTGAAGATAAAATACCACTTTTCGATAAAGGGAGTAATAGGGGCCTCAAGGGAGACAACAAACATAGCAGTAGGAGTTGTCTTATCTAGATACAATGCATTAGAAGCAACAAGAGAAGATGCACCATAAAAACTAGGATTATTTCGCTGCACAAAAGGAGAAGTATGCTTTGAATCCTCGTAATCAAAAGAAGAACCAACATTAGGGTACATTGTTAAATTTTCTTGAAAAGAATTATTCCACCAAGTAGATGAAGAAATAGGATGAGAGCCAGAGGCATAGTCATGAGGCAAGTGTTCAGTATCAAAATAGTGTTTGTAGGGAAAAGGGGTGCCTTCATAATCTACCAATCAAGACCAAGACTAGCCATTAACTTGAAGCACTAGGTACCTCACCTGATAAAGCTTAAGATAAATCAAACTCCACCAAGATCTTGGTGAAGGAGGTATGAGTAAAGTTCATGGAAGCAATATCCACTTTGAAGAATCAACCCAACACATTACCAATTCCCTCATAAGAAGAGGGGGGACTAGAACTATAAAGGGAGATACAAAAATATTACCCAAATAAGAATAAAATTAAGGGGTTCTTGTAATGCCCCACCACGTAACATTAAGGAATATTGCAATCACTATAGAATTGTAATATGTTTTTTAAAAAGTGTATTATTACATGTAATGTGAACATCATAATGTATACATTCCCTAAAACATGTGACAATGCATTACATGTAAATCCCATAAATAACAAAAGTAACTAGACATATCATGTGATTAACTTTCATAAATTTAAGAACATGCATTCAATAACATTAATTTACCTCACATAAGGTATAAAATATAATAATGATTCATTGTTACAATGCATTTAATTTAATAGTTACAATACCCATTTCCAAATGAGGTAGATCATACAAAAGTATTACAATTATAAGTTACAAGAATTCTCCTTGATTACAATTAAGAATTGATATATAAATAAGGTTTTCGCTGATATAAATGAGAGATAAAAGAAAGTAAAAATCCACTCAAGAAGTACCTATCGTCACGTACAAGACCTGAGGACCCAACAACATAAGGTGCACGTTCCACATGACCAAGTGGTACACGTAGGCCCACCCCCCATACTAGGAGATAGTTAAAAGGTTCCTTAGACATAACCTACAAACTCTAGACATAGGCAACTCAAAATAAAACTAAACAAGTATAATACTCAACATAATGGTTACATTGCTTCTAAAGTAAAAGAATCAAGTACTTAACTGAACTAATAAATCATTGCCATAGGAGTATCATCACAATGTTCAATGGGTTACCCTGATGAATCTTCCTAGGCTCCGACCCCATCTTGGGTTACCCTAGTAGCCTCTCACGAAACCTGACCCCACATGCAATCCAATGCATAATCGATTATGTTACATAGAGAAAAGATAACGATCTTTCCATTCCAAGATTTATTGTCTCATCCCAAGTCTAAAATAGCTCTTGCGTCCATGAGCGAGGAATAATTATCAAGTTAAATGTTTTAGACTACTCATTTCCCTTAATACACTAATTTAGTTTTCACTAATTAGACTAACTCTACATGAGTTACCTAGGCACCACCTTGTGTGTCGGCCCCCATGAAGAGTCACTCCCCTACTAACAACATAAGGAACTAATCCACTAACATGGTAGACAAGGTGCACACAAACCAATAACAAATACCAACTTTATAGCAATAGACAACACAACCCATTCATAGAACCAGGTGTCCAAACTAAATAAAAACCTTGTGCACTACCCAAGTTAACTCAAATTTTGAACCATCACAAATAACAATGCCCCCTCACAAAGGAAATACATCTGGAAGACTTACAAACCCAATTAACCCATTTTTTCCCAAACAACGTGAGTAGGAGGAAACACAACTTAAAAATAATTCAGGCAATATAATAATCTAACATTAATATTTCTTAAATCCAATTAAAACAATAACACACTGCATGAAATTAATCAACTTAATTATAATTTAATTTACAATAAAAATAAGGAAACTAAAACTAATTGTTTAACTTCAATTTACTCAATCACACATAATAATAAACATCAATTCTTTTTTATAAAATATTTAATATTAATATATCTAAATTTTTCATATGCATGCACCTATTTAAAAATATATTTAATAATATTTATATTTAAATATATTATTTAAATATTCTAAAATTATATGCAAATTTTTTAATATATATTTTTTAAATAAATAAATAAATATATATTAATTTACATTTTTCAAATAGTATTAAACATAAAACTAGTGTCTTGTGACTTTAATAACTTTTGATTTCGGATCTAGGTTTCTTTGCAATTTTTACTGAAGATGCATCACCAAGTCTTTTAAAACATATAAATAAATCAGCCATACCTAATTCGTAAATTTTTAGTTATTATTAATTTAGTAACTCTCTCTTCTTCTTTTTTACAATTTTTCCTATAGAAAGTTATTCATAAAATTTTTTCTACAGGAAAGATTCACAAACTTATAGAGGTTTTAATTTTCTTAAATCCACCAGAGGATTTCAATTTTTCTCAAATATACTAACAAAGGTTTTCTATTTCCTCTGTTGTTTTCTTTTGTATTTTGTTGTTTTCTTTTGTATTTTCTATTATTTAACAATAATTTTCTATGAGGCTCTTTGATTTCACTATAAATTTTTTCTTCAGAGGCACTAAAATATTCACAACAAATTAACACACAGAGGTTGTTAACAAATTTTCTACAAAGAAGCTTTCAACAATTTTTTTTATGGAAGCTTTAATCAAATCCACTTGTACAGACAATCTTTAAATTTTACAAATTTAACAAAGCTTCTATAGAATTGAATTTGTACAGGAAAGCTTTTCAAATCAACAAAATAAATAAATAAATAAATAATAGAGGAACCTGTTTTCCTGAAGCTTGAAGATATGAAGGTTGGAGAAAGCCTCACCTTTAGAATTCAATTTCCAAATGCTTTTTAAAAAAAACACCACTTCTAGAAAGATGCAAAATATAGAGCCCAAAAATATTCCCGAGAACCTCTTCCAAATTTTTAACCAAAATAATTTCCCAACCCATTTCCTCTTTCCATTCCTGTGAAGTGACTTCTTACTTCTCACAGTTATGGAAAATATTCTCTCCGAGAATTATTTTTCAACAAAAGTTTTGCATTAAATTTTACTCACCCACATGGCTATTCCAAAATATCTTTTAACTAACTTTTAGATATTTTATTTTGATAATTATAAAGAATTTATGTTATTTTATTAATTTAAAAATTCAAAAATTAATATCATTTACTTTATGCAAATTTAAAATTATAATTCACATAATAGCATCTAAACTATATTTAATGTATTCACTTAATAAGTAAATTTAATCAATTAATTTATTTACTTAATAAAATAAATTTAATCACAAGGAATAAATTATTTTACCAAATAAATTAATTTAACTAATTAAATTAAAATAAAAAGCTTTTAACAACATTATTTAAAATTAATTAAATAAGCATTGAATCATTAAGAACATTAATCTAACATTAATTTCATAAAATAAACATTGCTTAAATAAATAACAATTGACAAGGTAAACAAAGATATGACAACCAAACATACCGAACATAGACTGACGACACACTATGACTAGGTTTTTGGCTAGACTAAGAAAAACCTCGTTACTATCTCCCAATCAACATTAACATTGGGAAAATGGACACGCTCAGACCTGTGAATCTAGGTGGAGCCGATGTCCTATACCTACTCACTCAAACATACAAATTAGAGTACACATTCATAATAGTTGAGGCATTAGGAAAGGAAATCTAGCAATCATATCTCATTCTCGTATGTATCTATACGTTCAATGGTACAATACTGCCCTTTCCACCTATCTTCACAACATGCTACTACATTACTTAACTACCCAATAAATCTCTGCATAATAATAATAACAAAACAATGTGCATCATACCCACAAAAGTACCATAAGAAGCTCTTGTTCTATCTTCCTATTCAGATTCCTTAGCAAGACTACCTACACATCCCAAGTGAGAAAGAAGGGGAACTACAGTTCTTTCAAAGGGTTAAAAGAATGAACCCAAGGCCTCATGAGTAGGGATGAGTCCCATTCCCACACACCATGATCCAAGATAGTTTGTCTATCCTTAGAAGAGTTAAAACAAACAATAAAGAAACCTTTGTTAGAATGCTAAATTTCTATCTTACCCTCCACTAAAGGTGTCCATTGCTTCAAAATCTAAAGGTGAAAATCTAAAAGAGAAGGCCAAAATTGAAAAAATCTATAGATAAGACCCAGCTTAGAGAAATACTCAATGCCTTATGTGACCTCTTATCCAAGGGAAATCATAGGAGCAATACACACACACAAAAGAGGGTGCCTAGGGCCCACACCCAAAGAACTAGACCACATAGCTATAGAAAATGAACTTGTAGCCTAAGCAGAGGCCATAATAGGAGAGCTCTTCAAAGCACCTACAACAAGACAAAATCCATTAGCAAGCACACTCACACCTAGCGATTCACCATCTGTAGAGAGATCCAAAAATAGGTTACACATAGGGGACATAGGGTGCAATCATTCTAGGGAGTGGGAGAGGCGGGATAGAGAAGATTTAAAAAATGTAGGAAAGCTATTTGAATAGGAGTGATGAGCCATCAAGCGAGAAGGTTATGAAATTTTATTGAAAGTTTTACATTAAATATAATGTTAATTTAAACTGTTAAAATATAAATTATGACATGTAAAATTTAAAAATGAAGATTTTGTTGGCATGTAGTTTTCATTGATGTCAAAAGTGCAAATCATGCAAGGGAGATTGTCGGCATAATGATAGAGGATGAGTGTGAAGGTAGTGGAGTTGATGGAAAATTAGAGGGCAGATTCAAACTAGGTTTCTCTAGAGCTTTACAGAAAGGTATTATGCAGGTCTTGATATCAATAAAGATGTCAACATTCATTTATTCATGCTCTCGGTCTAGGGTTTATTAGTTAAACCCAATGTGTGCAGGAGCTTACAGTCATGGCATTCACAAGAATTCTATTTTATCATTGAATGGTTGTAGCAGGTTGCAGGTAGCTTAAGTTGTGACTTAAGCCTTTGATGTCAATTGGTGAATCGACCCCTTCACCTTGCATTTACCGATCGAGCAAATATTTTGTGAGTCTAATATTTCCTAAGTATTGAGCATATATTTGTCTTCATGAGATCGACGATGATGGCTAAGGCTTCAAGATCTAATGGTGCTCACAAGAATCGCTGAGTTTGTGGTGGGTCTTGATCAAGACCCATGGGGTTAGTGAGGAACGGTGATGATCCAATGTTGAAGATCGACGGTGCTCACAACATGCATGGTAGGACCTATAGAGGCAACAAATGCAGTTAGTGGAACATGATTTCACAATGATAGATGGCAATAAATGATTGCATCAAGGACATCAGTAATTGTGTATGATCAACAGTTGTGATGAAGAAGATCCAATGGTGCCTGCCAATTTCACTAGGTTTTTGGTGGATCTCGGCTAAGTCTCATGGGGTCAGTAGAGAGTAGTAGAGATTAATCCACAATGGATGGATATTGACCATCGATGAAGACGGTGGGACTAGGCAAGGTAAGAAGCAAAGTTGACGATGGTGGATGATGACGTGTGATGACAAGTGGCGGAAGAAGATTTGATCAACAGACCAACTCACATTGTTGTTGTGAGATGTGTAGCGATGATGTGGATGACAAATGGCAATAGCCCACAGACCCCACAAGGTTTGTGTTGGCTCATTTTTAGAGCTCGCAGGATAGTGGGCTTTGGAAACATGCCTTGGTGGACCCCATGTATGGCAAGCGGTGTATGAAGGATAAGATTGAAGGAGGGGATTTAAATGACTTCTTATTAGATAGTCATGATTTAAAGTAGCGACATTGAATGGAAAGTGCAAGATTGTGGCACAAAGTCAATAGATCGACAACCCAAATTTTAATGCAGTAATCACAAATGACTAACATAGTGTGAAGAGGGTTTTGACTAGAAACCTATAGAAAGGAAAGAATTAATTGGTCCAATTGCACCTAGCAACCAGTTTAAATGAGATTTGACACACAAAACAGTAGCACAAATTGCAGAGGTGATCCCAGAGATAAGAATCAAGATCAGATCGAATAATAAAAAAACACATTAAATGCATAATCAGATTTTAGGGTTTGACAAAGAGAATGAAGGGAGTTTCTCTGTATTTGAACTAAATGTCATGTAGCTTGCTGGTGAAGTCTGAAAGTGATGAAAACCCTAATAGGATGCAACAGTTGATTTGGATGAAGTAGTAGATCCCGAGGAAATTAATGATTGCATGAACTGGTAAAGAAGGACTTCACAATTATGTATTGTCTATGTTGTTGAGTTTGCAGGTGTTTTGTGTTGAGTTAGAAGTATGTGAATGCACATAGTGCTAAACAGAGAGATGTATAGCTGAGAATACATTAGATAAGAGAGTGCAAAGTAGGAGTATGTGTTGCTGAGAGTGCAGCTACAACAACAAAGTGTAAGTTGGAATAAGTGCAATAGTCTATTATATATATTGATGCATCTTAGGTTTATGTAGAACCATTTACATGTATATTTGAGTTTGTAATGTTGTAGAGGTTATTGCCTCATTTGTACTAAGTTGGTGCTCAAAGTAGGGGATTGGTGTCTCCTTGGAGTTGGTGCTCCTAAATCAGGGAGTTAGTGCTTCATTGGGTGGGTGTCCTAAAAAAATATATAGAAGTTTTATTTGTGATGCTGGATTTGAACAGTAGACTCAAGCAACCTTTGTCATCATGTTTTTCCCCATCTTGGGTTTTCCATGTATATCATTTGTTATGTGATATGTTGTGTGCTTGGTTATATTTTTGTTTCACATGCTTAATATCTACACATTAAGGGGTAAAGAAAGTAGTCTACATAGAAGGTTTTAAGAAGGCTAGAATTTTAATATCTATTGATTCACCCCCCTCTCAGTAGACTGTTGTGTTCCAACAATTGGTATCAGAGCCTTAGGTTCCCTAGGAGAATCTTAACCATCTAAGGTAGATCCTTGACTTTGTGATCTCAAATGGCCAATTAGGAAAGCACCTCCTCAACCAAGCAACCTAAGTTTTATGGAACATATTATGGATATTGGAGCTCATTAATGAAAGGATACTTGAGATCCTTAGGTTTTGATGTGTGGATGTTAGTTGTAAATGGATACACACCATCTACCACAACCCCTACTGATGCTGCAACCAAAAAGGATTATGAGAGCAATCAAAAGGCATGGTATGCTATCATGAAAAGTCTATCTAGGCCTGTGCATAACAAAGTATGTACTATAATAATGCACAAGATATTTGGGATACATTGAAGAATATTTATGAATGAGATGGCAAGGTAAAACTGGCAAAGCTACAAATACTAAAATCTAGATTTGAAGGTCTAAGAATGACAGAGGAAGAAAATATTGTAGACTATCGAATGAGAGTTAATGATATTGTGAACTCTATCAAAGGGCATGGAGAAGAGATGAAAGAGTATGTGGTTGTATTGAAATTTCTCAAATCAATGACATACAAGTATGACTCTAAGATCTCAACTATAGAAGGGAGAGAAATTGACAATCTGACTCTAAAAGAGCTACATGGTATATTCATAGCCTATGAGATGAGGATGAGAGATGAAGAACCTTCTAGGAAGGAAGATACTTTCAAGAATGTTAATAAGGAGAAGGATATTTTTTCCAAGAAAAATAAGGTAGAACTAATTCCATTTGAGGATGATGAGATTGATGAAGAGGAGGAAAACTTCATCAGAAGACTAAGAAAAGGATCTAGAAAATACAAAGGTAAGTTTCCCTTCAAATTTTTTGAATATGGTAAAGTAGGTCATTTCACTACTAAATTTCACTACAATAAGAAAAGAAACTATGAACAAGAGGTAGATGGAAAAATGAAGAAACCTTACCAACCTAAGAAAAAAAAAAATTAGAAGAAAAAGAAAAGTCTATACATCCAAGAAGATAGTGATGAATCAAACTACTGTAATCTAGCTCAGATGATGAACAAATATATGATTTTGTTGCTAGAAACCATGAATTTCTCTTTACATGGCAAAAGAATTTGAGGAGCAAAAGAATGAAAAGGTTGAAAATCATCCTGAAAAGGGTGAAGAAGAAGGTGTAGTTGATTTCAAAGGAGAAATCATCTACATGCTCTTGATGAGATTGATGATATCAGAGATGAGATTGAGGAGTTAAAGAGGGAGAACAAGCAGCATGAGAAACTTTCTCAAAAAGAGTTAGATAAACTAAGCTCAAGGAACTATAAGAATCTACCCAGAATATGGTAGATTTGAAGTTGAAGCTAGAAGAATCCAAGAGAGCAGAGTATGTGATTAAGTCTAAGATCCAATCTAAAGCAAATAGATGCATTAAGCTTAAGGATGAGATTGTTGCTCTGAGCAAAGATCTAGAAAAGGAAAAAGTGTAGATAGAGAAAGGACTCAAACTGAAAAGTGGCTCAAGCATTCTAGATGAGTTACTAAGCATCTAGAGGCCTGCAACTGAGGACAAATCAGGCTTAGGTTTGTAGAAAGGACAAAAGTTCCTTTGTTGATGCTTCTGCAAAGTTGTTTGGAAGATTTAGAGCAAAAGAAAAATCTAAATTTGTCAAGGAGGGCAACTGCAAAGGAAAAGACTATAATGAGAAATCTACATAGGCAAAGAAAACTAATGAAGAAAAGAATCCTGTTGTAGACAAGAAGGATATCCAATCATATCCCAATCACTAGAAGAATGAGCAAAACTTCAAAAGGATTGATACTAATGGATTCACTAGGGTGAGAGACACAAGAATGTGGATGCACAAAAGACCTCCTCATCCTATACAAAATGGTATGACTAGGCATTCTTCATATTTCTATGGATATTGCTATTCGTGTAATTAGTATGGTCATAGGGCTAGAGAGTGTAGAATTATCCCTAAAAGGAGTGTAAATTTTGAAATCAAAAACATGTTTTCTCCTATAGTTGATATGAATATAGTTTGTTTCAATTACTATAATTTTGGTCATATAGATAGAAACTATAGAGAAAAATTTGTAAGACCAAATGCTTATTTTGAGAAGAAGAAAAACACACCTCCCAATGCTGAAAATAAAACTGAAGTCTTTGATAAAAAGGAAGAAAATTTTCAAAATAAACATAAGAAGGTATGGAGGGAGAAAGAGTAGGATTCTACTCAATCCTTGATTTCCCAAAAAAAATTACATGTGAAGGAACAATATTTGTGGGTAATTGAGAGTGGTTGCTCCAAGCATATGACAAAAAATAAAAGAAAATTTATTGAACTTAAAATGAGGAAAGGAGGATCAGTGAGCTTAGGTTATAATACTACTGTCAAGATTTGTGGTGAAAGAATTTTGAGCATAGATGGGAAGAACAAAACTAAAGATGTGCTCTATGTTGAAGGTTTGAGACACAATCTATTAAGTGTGAGCCAAATGTGTGACAATGGTTATAAGGTCACATTTGGTTCATAAGGCTACAAAATCAGAAAGAATGGAAAGATATTCACACAAGGGTTGAGAGCTAACTGTAATGATCTCTACAATCTCACTGAAGTAAAAGGTCAAACCTATTTGATGGGATAGGATGATGAGAGTTGGCTTTGACACAGAAGACTAGGCCACATTAACTTGACAACTTGGTGAAAGTGAGTTCAAGAGGATTAGTCATGAGATATGGGTATGTGCAGATCATGATGGGCCAAAAGTATATGGATGGGCCAAAAGTGGCATATGGATGGGTATGTATAGGGTATGTGGCGACAACTTTTTCTTTACCCAAAATTGATGAAATGAAAAGGGTTTTAAAGGAGATTCTCAACTTTCCACTAATATAAATTATGCTTTACTTTGAATTTAATAAATTATTATTATTCATTTTCTATTTGAATTATGACTTTTAGAAGTACCGATTGATAGGCTGATTGAAAAACATCTATAACTTTCAAATAGTATCACATTTTGAATCTAAAACATGTGTCACATTCTATACTTCATATACTATAGGATTATATATATATATATATATATATATTCTTAAAGTTTTGACCAAGTTGAGGTGGTCAAACATACGAGTTTTTTATATTTTTAAAAATTTGTAATAAAAATTCATAATTAATTATTTACTAAAAAAAATTACAAAAAAATATTCATCACATCTGACATGAGTCCTCTACTTATACCTTAAAATTTTATAAAAAATATTATCATTTTATTGTGGTTAGGTGGTTAGACAAACACCTACTTCTTATTTTTTCCCTAAAATTTAACTACATCGATTGAAATCAAATTTTCACCAATAGATTTAAAAAAAAAAACCTAGTAGTTTAGAAACTACATTCAATTTGCTAAATATTCTATTCTTACATATTTTGAAATAATATAGATAACTTATTCAAATTTTTATGTCAAGTTGCCTAACTCTAATTTTTTTTATTTTTGCCACTTAAGGCCCTATTTTTTCCATGATATTCCTAAAGTATCTAAGCCTGCAAAAATCATATGCAAAGAGTGCCAACTAGGAAAGAAAACAAATACTAGCTTTCCAACCAAAGAATACTCAACCACAAAGCCTTTACAGCTAGTTCACACAGATCTGTGTGGACCCACAAGAACAAGAGGACTAAAAGGAGAAAGTTTGTGTTTATAATAGATGATTATACAAGGATTGACATGGGTTACATTTCTAAGGGACAAATCACAAGCATTTGAGAGATTCAAAATATTCAAAAATATGGTTGAGAAGGAGATAGGAAGGAAGTTAAAATGTTTAAGGTTGGATAGAGGAGGAGAATTCACATCTAATGAATTTGTTGATTATTGTGAGGCACATGGAATTAAGAGACAATATTTGACACCAAGAAATCCATAGAAAAATGGAGTGGTAGAGAGGAAGTTTAGGGTTGTGTAGGACATGGCTAGACTGATACTAAAAGAAGCCAGATTAAATGATACGTTCTGGAGAGAAGTGACACATACGGTAGTATACATTCTAAATAGACTTCAAATATGAGTACATAGTGATAGTCCTCCCTATGAATTGTGGTATGGTGAACCCACAACTGTGAAATACTTCAAAGTATTTGGAAGTAAGTGCTACATCAAAAGAGAAGATGAAAAACTGGGAAAGTTTGATTCAAGGAGTGATGAAGGAATATTTTTAGGATATTACACTTGAAGTAAAGCCTACAAATGCTATAACAAAAGGCTAGACAAGATTGTGGAAAGCATTAATGTTTAAATTTATAAAGTTATAAAACATATCAAGTCTGATCAAGATAATATTGATGATGCCTCAGACTATGAAGACAATGTAGCAAAAAATGATGAAAAACCTAAGGAAATAGAAGTTGAGAAGACCCCTACTAAGTATGTTCAAAAGGAGAATCCAACAGATTAGATAATTGGAGATAAAAATGAAGGAGTTTAGACTAGAAGGAGATTTTCAAAGAACAAGGAACAAATAATTTTTTCTCTCCTATCTCAAATTGAACCAAAGAATTTATTTGAAGCTGGAAAGGATGAGAGTTGGATAGAAGCCATGGAAGAGGAGTTAAACTAGATTGAAAAGAATTAGCATGGGAACTAGTTCCTAGGCCCCTAAACAAAAATGTAATTGGCACCAAGTGGGTGTTTAGAAACAAGTTGAATGAAGATGGAGCAATGGTAAGAAACAAAGCAATATTAGTGTGCAAAGGGTATGCACAAGTTGAAGGCATTTATTTTGAAGAGACATTTGTACTTGTAGCAAGGCTAGAAGCAATCAAAATGTTTCTTGCATTTTCCATGCATAAAGGATTCAAAGTATATCAGATGGATGTCAAGTTTGCATTCTTAAATGGAAAACTAGAAGAGGAAGTTTACATTGAACAACCAGAAGGTTTTCAACTAAAAAAAGATGATAATTATTCCTAGACATTGAGAAAGGCCTTATATTGTCTAAAAGAAGCACCAAGAGCATGGTATTCAAGATTAGACTAGTACTTGCAACAATAAGGATTCAACAAGGGATGTGCAGACACTAACCTATATTTCAAATCTGAAGGTGAGCACATGATTGTAGTTGTTGTTTATGTGGATGAAATCATTTTTGGTGGTAGCAATGATAAACTATGTAAAATATTTTCTACACACATGCAAGATGAATTTGAGATGTCAATGTTAGGAGAATTGTCATTTTTCCTTGGCTTGAAAATTGTACAAACTGATAATGGGATATTCATATCTCAAACCAAATATGCTAAGGAAATGCTCAAGAAATTTGGCATGGAAGAAAATAGACCAGTCAGTACCGCCATGATAATTGGCTGCAAGTTAAGAAAAATAGATGAATCACCTGGGGCAAGTCAGATAGTGTATAGGTCAATGATTGGGAGCTTGATGTATTTAATTATATCAATACTAGATATTATGCAAGTCGTATGTTTAGTGGCAAGATTTTAGGTAGCACCTAGAGAGTCACATGTCAATGCTGTAAAAAGAATTTTCAAATACATCAAGGGTATTGTTGACTATGGACTATGGTATTCCAAGAGTAAAGATTTCTCTCTAATTGCATATATAGATGCTGATTGGGAATGAAGTGTGGATGATAGAAAAAGCACCAATGGAGGAGCATTCTTCTTGGGAAACAAGTTCATTTCCTAGATGAGCAAGAAGCAAGAATCAGTCACCCTATCCACTATTGAAGCACAATATGTGGCAACAACACCATGTTGTACTCAAGTCCTATGGATGAAGCAAACACTTAAGGATATTAATGTGGAGTACAAAGAACCTATCTCAATTCTTTGTGATAATCTAAGTGCCATAAACATATCAAAGAATCCAGTGATGCATTTTATAACAAAGCACATATCTATTAAGTATCACTTCATAAGAGAGAAGGTTGCAGATAAGGAAATCAACATGGAATATGTTCCCACCAAGGAACAGGTAGCTGACATTTTCACCAAGCCTCTTTCCAAAGAACAGTTTGAATTTACTTGAGGAAAAAATTGGGAGTCATTGCTCCCACATCATATCACTAGTCTCTAGTGAATGGGCATATATCTAGGGGGAGTTTCATCCATATCTCAATCATCCCTGGAGATAGACTAGATAAATCAAGTCAGGTATCAGTGGTTTTACAAATTTCTAACGACTTGATGGTTGTATTGTTCTAGATTCTCATCTTCTCTTTGAATTGCTTTTCAAAGGGAGAGTAATGTGTTAGGAGGAGTCTACCCTTTTCCATTGATGTCAAATGGGGAGAAGATCATGAACAAACAAATGCTCATTTGAGCAGGATGAGCACATCATAGCCCGAGGAGCATTGCTTTATGTGTCCAATCGGTGTAGAACTCAAATAGTAATAGATCTCAGTTGCTTTCAATTGGTATCAGACCATTTAAATCGATTGGTATGAGCATTTAGTTTTTCCATCAATGCCAAAGGGGGAGATTGTTGGCATATAGTTGTCATTGATGTCAAAAGTGAAAATCAGGTATATGTAGGATCATGATGGGCCAAAAAGTGGCGATATAATAGGTATGTGTAGGGTATGTGGCGACTTTTTACCTAAAATTGATGAAATGAAAAGGGTTTTAAAGGATATTCTCAGCTTTCCACCAATATAAATTATGCTTTACTTTGAATTTAATAAATAATTATTATTCATTTTCTATTTAAATTAAAACTAAAGTCCGATTGATAGGCTAATTGAAAAACATCTATAGCTTTCAAATGATATCACATTTTTGAATCCAAAACATGCGTCACATTCTATGCTTCACATACTATAGGATTAAAAAATGAATTTCATGAAGTTTTGACCGTGTTAAGTTGGTTATACACACGAGTTTTATATTTTTAAAAGTTCTAATAAAAAAATCATAATTAATTATTTTCTTGGAAAAAATTATTAAAAAATATGCATCAAATCGGAAATGAGTCCTCTACTTATATCTAAAATCTTATAAAAAATATTATCATTTTATTGTGGTTAGAGTGGTTAGACACACCTACTTCTTATTTTTTCCGGAAATTTAAGTACTACTGCATTGAAATTTCAAATTTTCACCAAATAGATTTAAAAAATAAAAAATAAACCTATTAGTTTAGAAAATAAATTCAATTTTCTACAGATTCTATTGTTACATATTTTTGAAATAATATAGATAACTTATTCAAATTTTTACGTCAAGTTGCCTAACTCTGATTTTTTTGAATTTTTTGCTACTTAAGGGCTTGTTTTTTCCATGATGATCCTACTCATACCTAATCATGCAAGGGAGGTTGTTGGAATAATGACAAAAGATGAGTGTGAGAGTAATGGAGCTGATGGAAAATTAGATGGTAGATTCGAACTGGGTTTCTTCAGATCTTTCTAGAAAGGTATTGTGTAGGTCTTGATATCAATAGAGATGTCAACATTCATTTGTTCATGCTCTCGGTCTAGGGTTTATTAGTTAAACCTTATGTGTGTAGGAGCTTATAGTCATGATGCTCACAAACGTTCTATTTTTTCATTAGCTAGATGTAGCAGGTTGTTGGTAGCTTAAGTTGTGACTTAATCCTTTGATGTCGATTGGGGAACTGCCCCCTTCACCTTGCATTTACCGACTGAGCAAATATTTGGTGAGTCTAATAATTCCTAAGTATTGAGCATATATTTTTCTTCACAAGATTGATTGTGATGGTTAAGGCTTCAATATCTAATAGTTTCCACAAACACCATTGAGTTTGTGGTGGGTCCCAATCAAGACCCGCGGGGTCAGCGAGAATGGTGGTGATCGAATGTTGAGGATCGATGGTGCTCACAACATGCATGGTGGGACCTACATAGGAAGAAAACCTAGTTAGTGGAACGTGATGTCACAATGATAGGTGGAAATAAATGATTGCATCAAGGATGTCAGTAATGGTGTATGATCAACAATTGTGATGAAAATCTGATGGTGTGCATCATTTTTGTTGGGTTTTTGGTGGATCCTGACTAAGTCCCATGGGGTCAGGGGAGAGCGATGGAGATTAATCCATGGTGGATGGATATTGACCATCGAAGAAGATGGTGGGACCCGGTAAGGAAAGAAGCAAAGGTGATGATGGTGGATGATGACTTGTGATGACAAGTGGCAAAAGAAGATTTTATCGACAAAAGAACTCACATCATTGTTGTGAGTTGTGTAATGATGATGTGGATGAAAAATGGAAATATCCCACAGACCCCACAAGGTTTGTGTTAGCACATTGTCAGAGCTTGAGTGAGATTTAAATGATTGCTTATTAGACAATCATGATTTAAAGTTGCAACTGTGAATGGAAAGTGCAAGATTGTGGTGTGAAGCCAGTAGATCGATAGCCCAAATTTGATTGTAGTAATCACAATGACTAACTTAGTATAAAGAGGGTTTCAATTGGAAATTAACAGAGAGGAAAGAATTAATTGGTCCAAATGCACCTAGTGACCAATGTAAATGAGATTTGATGCACAAAACAATGACACAAATTGCAGAGGTGATCATAGAGACAAGAATCAAGATCAAATCGAATAATTAGAACACATTGAATGCATAATAAGATTTTAGGGTTTGACAGAGAGAATGAAGGGAAATTATCTATATCTAAATTAAATATCATGTATCTCGATGAACATATAGGTTGTTGGTGAAGTCTACAAGCGAGGGAAACCCTAATAAGATGCAAGGGCTGATCTAGACAAAGTAGTAGATCTTGAGGTAATGATTGCATGTTGGTAAAGAAGGAAGACAATTAGGTATTGTCTATGTTGTTGAGTTTGCAAGTGTTTTGTGTTGAGTTAGAAGTCAGCAAGTGCATAGAGTGATAAAAAAAGAGATGTACAACTGAGAATGCATTAGAGAAGAGAGTGCAGAGTAGAAGTATGTGTTGCTGAGAGTGCAGCTACAACAATAGAGTGTAAGTTGCAATAAGTGCAACAATGTATTATATGTATTGATGCATCTCAAGTTGATGTAGAACCATTTATATGCATATTTGAGCTTGTAATGTTGTAGAGGTTGTTGCCTCATTTGTACTGAGTTGGTGTTTAGAGTAGGAGATTGGTGCTCCTAAATCAGGGACTTAGTGCTTCCTTGGGTGGGTTCCCTAAAACATTGTAATAGAAGTTTTATTTGTGACGTTGGATTTGAGAAGTAGACTCAAGCAACCTTTGTGACTGTGGTTTTTCCCATCTTGGGTTTTCCACGTATATCATGTGTTATGTGATATGCTGTGTGCTTGATTATATTTCTATATCAAATGTTTAATATCTACAGATTAAGGGTTAAAGAAATTAGTTTGCACAGAAGGTTTTAAGAAGGCTAGAATTTTTATATTTATTGATTCATCCCCCCTCTCCATAGACTATTGTGTTCCAACTGATTTAATGTCAAATTTAAAAAATAAAATTATTTTTTTTATAATTATTGATCTTATTTTAAATAAAAAATAAAAAATTTAAATAAATATAAAAAAATAAAATTTGATGTATAATATATATTACAAAATAAATATAATGCTAATGTAAAATGTAGAAATATAAAATATGATATAATGTGATATTAAAGATTGAAGATCTAATGCCAAATATTAAAAATTAAATTAATTTTTATAATTATTAGTTATTTTAAAGAAAAAAAGAAAAAAAATTAAAACGGACATACAAAAGAAATAAAAAATTGATGTAAAATATAATATATAATATAAAACATAAAGCTCATTGTTAAATATTCAATCTAAATCTAAAATATATATTTTAATAAATTATATAGATTACAATAAAAATAGAAACATATTTTATATGTAATTCAAAAGATAATATATAAGTAAAGTTAATTTGTCAATATTTTGAATATAAAATATAGAATATAATTAAAAAAATAAAAAAATATTAATTTTTTATGTAAAATAAAAAATGTAATATAAATATAATATAATATAATTGGAAACCATATATAATAATATAAAGTTAAAAAATATAGTTAATTGTGAAATATATAATAAAAAGTTTAATGTAAAAACTAAAATTTTTAATGTGACAAAATATAATGTTGTATTAAATATAAAGATATGTGTAAAATTAAAATTATAAAATAGAGATTAGCAAAACTATATTTTTATAAATTTTATAAAATTAAATATAAGATGTATATTTTTATTGTGATAAGTATAGACTTAATTTAAATTAAAAGTTGAGTTTTATACATCATTAATAATATTGTGGTTGCTAAACCTACAAATATTTCAATCTTGGTGAACATTAATAGTAATACTAATCAAAATTAAACAAATCAAGCATCCATATGAGATATTGAATCATGCTTAAACAAACAAAGTGATAAAATACCAGAAAGACTAAGCATGCTCAAACCTGTCCCATATTGGATTGGTGCTATTGTGGAAAATAGCCCTTTCCCAACCCTTGATAATGCCAATGATGATGATGTAATGGACAAAATCAGTTCTCAAATGAAGAGAGTGACTTTGTAGATGATTTGTAGATGAAATACAAAGATTGTGGAGGATTTGATCAAAGGAGATGATCTCTATTTAAAGATTTTCAAATTGGAAGAATGCTTCTAAGAGAGCAATATGGGATCAAAAATAAGCCAATGAAAAGAGGCCACTTGTCAACTTGTCATAGGTTGGAGGATGAGCACATTTTGGTCAATGTGCCAAAGAGAGGGAGATTTCAAATTTGAATTTGTGAAATAAATGTTGCATTTGACTTGTGCAAGGGACATGTAAGAGCTCATAAATTCCTTGTTGGATGTACATGTCCACTTGTTTTTGAATTCAAACTTGAGGGAATATTCCTCAAAGATGCCACGCTGATGGAAAATGCTGATTTTATAAATGAATATAAATGATTTATTGGTGCAAGTGGGAAAAACTAGTGGATGTGATGGGTGGTTAGGTTAGGTTAATTATGATTAGATTAGATTAAGTAATGATTAGCTGATTTTGACCCCTTTGGCTTGAATATTTGATTTATTTAAATCAAAAGGGATGGAAAATGCATTTAGGATTTAATTAAATAAATGTTTGATTTATTTAATTAAAGGGATGATGCTGGGATCAAGTTTGATTTATTTAATGTAAGTTGGTGACTTTAGGAGATTGATAAATAAACTTGATTTATTTGATGAATATGACCTAATCGAATGAATTATGCCAATTTTGCGTGTCTACAAATATGTAGCCATTTATTACATAAATTTAATTATACATTAAATTAAAAATCAAATCATTTAAATTATGTCATTATATAAATCTATTTTAGAAATATATAAAATGATTATCTTTTTCAAAAAATATAATTAATAAAATATAATATAATTAAAATATGTATAGATTAATAATGTTTTAAATAGATTAATAATGTTAATATTGTTTGTAATATATTTATTATATTTTTTAGGTAGGGAAAGGAAATGTAAATCTCAAGGTAGGGAATAAATGTATGAAAGAAAATATGTGGAAAAGGATACAAATACGATAACATAAAGTCAAATATAAGGTGATAAGTGTAATTGAATGTAAAATAGAAATTAATAAAGATCAAAGAATAAGCCAAGCTTAGCATGAATGTATCACTCATGATCTATGTAACTTTATCAAGGCATCCCATCAAAATAGGTCCAAAAACTAATTCAAGTTAGTATGTGTAAGAAAATTTCACCATTACAAAATTGTATGTATAAAAAAGGTTTACAATAAAATATTGTGTATATACTATCAGTGTAATTAATGCTTGCATACACATATCTTGACCTAAGCCTACTTAGGCATTTATTGTGCATGTTGATATTTCTTGGTATTTTCCTGATATTTTCCTTTGCTTGTTTATAGACTGTTGAGGTGTTGAAACACCTCAACACATCCTACTTGGATATTTCTCATTTATAAGGAGACCCCTGTCTGTCTATTAAATAGGTTGATTGCATACAGTTTGGTGCATTCATTGTGCTTGATTTATATCTCTATGATTGTTGGTTTCTTCATGGTATTAGAGCAGAACATAGAGTTCTTAGGCCGTAAAGGTGACATATACTATTGTTTTTGCTCAATTTCAAAGTGTGGATCTTATCCTCATAGCTGGAAACAATATTCTCCAAGAAGAGGCATGATCTCCTTGGTTCTATTGAGCTTATTGCTATGAATTGGGATGATTACCTATTTTCTTTTGCTATTTCTGACATTTCAAACATTGGCGTTGGATTGCAGACATTAATCACTTTTTTTTTACAAACCCATGATTATTTGTGTCCTGTTTCTTCTACATAACCATTTTTTTAGATCAAATTTGATTTCCATTAAAATTTTAGGCGCAAGGTACTCAATCTAGGTGCAATTTGTCTTGGTGTCAATTTATTTTGCAACTTCAAGACTCTGCTTCTGATACAACATAGGAAGAAGATATACCCTGCTTGATCTCCATTCAAATCCCTCACAGCTTGTTTGTGTAGAATTGCTTCCTAGTTCAAGTATCGTTAGAGGCAACCGCTATCAGCTGCTTGCCCATGTTTGGTCTTCAAATTTGGTTTTTTGAATCCTGCAATGCAGAACATCCTCTATGTTTGGACTATGGACTCTATGGACTCTGCATTCTCTGTATGGCATATTCTGGCACTATGGTTCGCTATGGGCTAACCAATAAAGCAGAGCATTCCCTCCTTGGTGACCATGCTAAATATTTTTGAGCTTCATCACATAGGATTTGCTGTAGTTTGAAGTTTGTGACCCCTCACACAAATTCCTCAAGCTCTCACATTCACATGGGCACTTTGGGTGTTGAATATGGTGAATATGTTGAGTGTCTTTGAAGGCGTGATTTGGAAGGAGCCATAAAAAAAAAACTCTATTCAAAACACTATGTCTTCTAGTTCTTTCATGGTTTAGTGTTGTTTGACCCGTGATATCACAAGATAGAGGTGCGATTTGTTGATTTTACAAGCCGATTTGTTTTCATCCTGGTTGTCTTTGATCTACAACTGCAACTTCTAGACTCTTTTTTTTTTAACTAAGAGTTTCAAATTCGACATTTTTTTTGCATATAGTATTCTATGTGTTCATTAAGGGCCAAATATTTTGTAAAGAGTGAAAATTACAATTTGCAATTACTTTTGCATTGAAGCTCAAATTTGGGATTTTTTTTGCAAAAGTGTATCATTTTTCACCACACATCCAAAGAGCACAAAATTGCACTCATTCTATAAAGTGCCTCTTTGTGTCCTTTTTTGGGTCATTTACAAAGCAGTCCTTCTATAAAGTTCCAAATTGGGAGGGAAAAAAAATAATCAAGGGGGGTGTTTTGGGTAGTTCATTTTTCTCACTTCCTTGAGATGTGCTTGTGTTGTGGTTTTTTCACGTTTGAATGCATTTCTATCTTTTCTTTTCCACATTTCTACAAAAAAACTATCTTAGTCAAAGAAATATGGAATCTAATGTTGATATAGTGCCCTTAACACCTTTCAATTATCATGATTGGAAGGTGAAAGTAATTCTTGTACTTAAGAACAAAGGTTTATATAGGGTAACTATGGGAACAAAGAAAGAACCTAATGCAGCTAAAGACAAAGAAAAGTTTTTTAATAAGTGTGATCAATCATTTGGCTTTATATGCTTAAATTTATCTCCTAATTTGTTGTTCCATGTTGAGAACTTGAAAACACCCAACCAAGTTTGGCAAGGTCCTGACAAACTATTTTGGAAAATAGATGAACTTAGAAGCCATGAGTTTGAAAATCAACTCTTAGGTCTTAGTCCTAGGAATTTCTCAACTTTACAAGACTTTTTTACTAAGTTTAACTCCTTGAAGTTGCACTTAAAATATTGTGGAATTGACAAGAAAGAGGATCAATTAATCCTTTCTGTACTTTCCAAGTTAGGTCCAGAATTTTTTGTGTTTGTATCAAATTTCTACTCTACTAAAAGGGCTCTTGCAGCCTCATGGTCAATGCCCACACTTGATAACTTCATTGCTGACCTCACAAGGGAGCAAGAAAACTTAATTCAAATGGGTAATTTGAAGTCTACGAAACCTCAAGACCTCCTTGCAGGGAATGAAACACCACAAACTTCAAAAGGGGAGAAGAAGAACACTAAAAAGGACAAGAAAGTTAAGAAAGAAAACAAAATTGACAACTCCAAAAAAGATTCTCAAGGTAAAAAGAGAGTTGCATGAACCTTTTGTTAAAATCTTGGACATGATGAACAACACTGCATGAAGAAAAAAATTGAAGTTCTACAACAAATTCTCAAAAAGAATAATATAGGGCTACCTGATTCTATCAAGGCATCTTCATCAAATCAAGATAATACTAAGGAGAAAGAGAAATCAAAGGGAAAATCCTTAGTTGCTAAAGCATCTTTATCTCCATCATGGATTCTTGACTCTGGTGCTTCACACCATATTCGTTCTTCATAGGTTGTCTTTTCATCCTTAGAACCATCAAGTATGTCCATAGTCACCTTAGGTGATGATACTCCAGCATTGGTAAAAGGGAGAGGGTCTGTTGAAGTTGAAGGAGGAACATTTTCCAATGTTCTAAGTGCACCTTCACTCTCAACTAATCTCCTTTCAATGTATCAAATAATTCATTTAGGGAAGGGCATGAGAGTACAATTCTCTCCGAAATCAGTTGAGATAAGAGAATTGCAAAGCAACAATTTTGTAGCAATAGGAGACGAAAATCACCAATCAAGATTATATGCCTTCAATAATTTTTCCATAGATATTTCTCCAAAAGCACTACTAACTCATTCAGATGAAGTTAGTAAACTATGGCATGAGCAGTTTTTCCATCTTAACTACTGCTATTTTGAACAACTATGTCAACAAAATATGGTTAAGGGATTAGCTAAGGTTCAATTTTCTAAAGGACTTTGTGAGGGTTGTGCAATTGGAAAGCATCCAGAAGAAAAAATTGACGAAGGTAAATCAAGGAGGGCAACACAAGTTTCAGAACTTGTTCATAGTGATGTTTTAGGGGCTTTTTCCCATCCATCTTTTACAAAGGCTAGATATTTTCTCACCTTCATTGATGATTTCTCACATTTTACATGGGTCTACTTTCTTAGACAAAAATTAGAAGTGTTTGAGTCTTTTCAAGATTTCAAAGCTCTTATCGAAAAACAGTCACAGAAAGTCATCAAGGTACTTCGAACAGACAATGGGAGAGAATATGTCAACAATAGTTTTGAGCAGTTTTGTATATCAAAGGGGGTCGATCCACAACCAGTATTTCCTTATACCCCACAACAAAATGGTGTTGCATAACGTAAAAATAGATATTTAAAAGAGATGGCTAATTGTATGATTCACTCTAAGAGCCCCACACCATCATATTGGGCAAAAAAAATCAGTTGTTCATGTTAAGTATAGAATAGAGTTCCAAATAAAGACTTAAAGGGTATCACTCCCTTTGAAGCTTGGAAAGGATGGAAACCTGCAGTTGTTCATTTCAGAGTTTTTGGCTTGCATGCCATGGATCGCATTCCAAAAGAGCAACGCAAGGCTATGGATCCTCAATCCAAACCTTGCATATTTGTGGGATATCTAGATGGTGTAAGGCTATTGCCTCCACCCTACCACACATGAGTTGTTTATTGAGAGAAGTGTTAAGTTTCAAGAAAAATCTCTTGAAACTATAATTGACATGTGTCAACATATTGTGGACTCTTCAGATCCTGATTACAGTAATAATGATTTAGATCATTCTCAGCAGATTCCTAGTGTAGTATCTTCTTCTTCCAGTTCTCACAGTGATGAGGGTTCATCTTTATCTAGTTTAGGGATTGCATTAGAAGTTGATATATTTGTACCAAACTCACCCACATCTTACACTATACATAGGATAGATACAAGGGTACATGATTCAATAGATGATAGACTAATTCAAGTAGATTTTCAGGGGGGGCCACATGCCTTCTTTGCTTTAGTTTCTGATCCACAAACATTCAGAGAGGCATCATGCATACCAGAGTGGGATATTGCTATGGATGAGGAATATGATTCCTTGATTAAAATTCACACTTGGGATTTGAATTCACTTCCTAAGGGAAGGAAGATAGTTTTATGTAGGTGGATATACCGAACTAAATTTACAGTAGATGGGTCAGTTGATAAGTATAAAGTAGGATTTGTAGCCAAAGGTTTTTCACAAGTTGTAGGAATTGACTATATAGAAACCTTTGCACTAGTTGCTAAAATGACTTGCATCAGACTCACACTTGCTATAGCCACATCACATGGATGGATTGTACATCAGATGGATGTGAAGAGTTCTTTTCTTCACGAAGACCTTCAGGAGGATATTTACATGGAACAACCACTAGGTTTTATTCAAGATTCATCCTTAGTTTATAGACTTAAGAAATCTTTCTATGGCTTTAAACAAGCTCATAGAGCTTGGTATGCCAATATGGACTCCTACCTCCTATCTTCAGGTTTTACTAAATGTCATTATGATCATAATGTGTATCTACTATGGTAGGATGATTCAATTTTGATACTGATTCTATATGTTGATGATCTTTTGATTACTAGGAGTACTTCATCTACCATTGAGGCAGTGAAGACATCACTTAAGGATAGATTTGACATGACAGACTTGGGTTTATTGCACTACTTCCTTGGAATAGAGATTTCACAATCAGCTTCAGGGATTACTCTTGCACAACCCAAGTATACTCTCGATCTACTTGCACGATTTCATATGACTACTTGCAAACCATCTTCAACTCCCTTTCTTTCTAGAGTCAAGCTTGAGACTTCCTATAATACACCATTGTTTGATGCTACATTATATTGAAACAAGTTGTTGGTAGTCCTATATACTTAAGTCATACCAGGCTAGACATTTCCTATGTAGTAGGCATGGTTTCGAGACTTATGCAAGAACCTCATGAGCTACATTAGAAAGTAGCTAAGAGGATCCTTCACTACCTTCATGGTACTCTTGGGTTTGGGATTCACTACATAATTGGTTCATCACTTGACTTGGTTGGTTATACAGATTCAAATTGGGTTGGTGACACTGAGCATCATAAGTCCACTTCAGGGTATAACTTTTCACATCATTTAGGTCCTATCAGTTGGTCTAGCAAGAAGCAAAATGCTAAATTACTATATCATCCACAAAGGAAGAGTTCAGGGGGGTTGTTAACTCAGCTACTGTGGCTATATGACTTCAAGGAATTCTTTTTGAGTTTGGTACTCCTTTCAGACAGCCTACAGTCATCTATTGTGACAACCAGAGTACTATTCAGATATGTAGGAATTTGGTTCAACATCAATGAACTAAACACATAGAAATTCATATGCATTACATTCGAGAGATGATTCATGGTAAGATCATCGACTTAGTATTTTTCCAGTCTTCATAGTAGGTTGTTGACATATTCACCAAACCCTTCATTGAGAGCAATTTCATTCATCTACGAGCTCTTCTTGGCCTATGGTCTATATCAGTATCATCATCATCCTTGGGGGTGGGGGCTTTCTAGTCTTCTCCACTTCTTCTCTCTTTTTGGAGGATAGTTTTTTTTCCCACTGGGTTTTCTATCTTACTCTATTTTTTAGAGAGATTTCATTGTACATGGGTACCTCACCAGGCTTATAGCTAGGACCCATTTTATCTATGCTCACCTAAGTTATGCTTAAGGGGGGGTTGTCAGTGTAATTAATGCTTGCATACACATATCTTGACCTAAGCCTCCTTAAGCATTTATTGTATAGGTTGATATTTCCTGATATTTTTCTTTGCTTGTTTATAGATTGTTGAGGTGTTGAAACACCTCAACACCTCCTACTTGGATATTTCTCCTTTATAAGGAGACCCTTGGCTGTCTATTAAACAAGTTGATTGCATACAGCTTGGTGTGTTCACTGTACTTGATTTATATCTTTGTGATTGTTGGTTTCTTCATATACAATGCACCAAAGTATAGGTAAATATTATAATAATATAACCATAAATAAATATTCACTTAAGAATATATAGTCACACAAGAAATAAGAGGTGGAAAATCATACTAGGGGCAAGGAGAAACCTACTCAAAGGAAATATCAATTACAAAATCTTAAGAGCGATAGGTGACAAGAGATGTAAGCATTGGGTTATCTTTCAATGACAAAAATTTATTGTGGTGACTTAACATCAATGCCCCTTGTATATCTTCTACTAAAAATTGTAGAATCAAATCTCTTAGTTTCTTTCTCAAAAGTATTCACCATCAATGGTCTTGTTTCTTTATGAAAGTAGACCATATGGCATTGTGTTACAATTTTATTTATTTTTCTATTGATTTACATTGATCATTCACATTATGTGGCATAAAAGAGATAATTCTACATTATGCTCAACAATCTAGATCTCCAACCTCCTCTTTTGTGGTGGAAATATTGCAAGCGGAATATTGACACTACATTTATGAATTACAATTTTGGGATCCTATAGAGAGTTCCTAGTCTATTATTCTTCACTCTTAGTAATATTAACAAGTGGTGGGGAGTGATTTCATCCCCATGCACTTATATTTATAGAATTACTAGAGTTTGGTAAGTCATAGTTGAAACTAAGATTACTCATTGTCTTTGGTGTCAAACATACAAATGGCTTCTAGTTTGATGAAAATATTATTCATATTAATTTGGCTCATACTAAGAACCCA
>VDFB02057610.1:0-21100 GCA_007258455.2 Sequoia sempervirens
GATTCCCTATGACAAAATATGCTATTTTTAGACCCCAAGTGCCCATGCATAAAAGATGCCTTATGACAACTGTAAGAGCATCTATAAGAGGCTATTTTTGGTATTTTTGACCATTTCAATGAGGGAGGCATGGGTTTTTCTAGGTGGTATTGCTGCCTATTGTTTGGTGAAACCATGGTGGTTTTCATCCTCACAAATCTCTATAAATTGGGGCCTTGAGCTAGAGTTATCAGAATTCAGTTTTGCAGGGTAATAGGGTGCTGCCGGATTTTATAGGGAATGACAAGAGAAGTCTATTGCTGCATGTAGTATTTGAGATTATCAGTAATATACTTTCCTCTCTTTCAGTGGTGGAGTTTTTTTTTCCCTTAGGGTTTCTCCACGTAAATCTATTGTTGCATGTGTTATGTTTTTCTATCTCTCTCTCTCATTATTTCTTCACACTAAGGCTAAAGGTTAATCTACATATTTCAGATTTGCATTCACACATTTAAGAGTTTAATATTGCAAGCTTTTCTTCACATGATTTTCAACACTATCTTGGTGGTGAGGAGCTTCCTTTTTAGTATTTAATCACACCCTAGGATACCTTATTGCAAGATCTCTTTCCCCCACTTGATCCTTGGATTGAGATATCTAGGTTTCCTTAAATGAAACAAGAGTGAAATAAGACCATATCCTTGTGCTCCATCTCCTAAAAGGTGGGGAACCCTATTTCCATTGTTACACAAGGATTCGTAGCATGTAAATAATTAATCACACATAGGGAGGAATACATCAATTAAAAAATACAAATAATTTCATTCACCTTCATAGCCTGAGAATATCCTGAATAGCTCTAATACCATATGAGAACCTGTAGATCACATAGATAATTAACAAGCACAATGAACACATAAATTGCATAAACTTGTCTTGAGTATTAGATAGTCAAAGATGTGCATATAAACAAGATCAGGAAAGCATGAGGTGTTGTGAAAACCATTGACACCTCTCTATACTCCAAACCAGCTAGACACCAAGTGCCAAGGATGCCAATGAGGTGGACAACTCCATAACTACTTCCTAAGTAGGCTTAAGTTAACCTATGTTTATGGTATACACTAACAGTTTGTTTATCACATTAGTTTTCATATGAAGAAAAAACTCACATGTGTGCAATATTGATATCCATTAACTTATCATGGACTTATCCTAATTTAAGAAAAAAACCTAAAGTAAATGAGTATATATAGGATATACATTCCATCAATTTTGAATGGGAAAGGTCATCCTATTAATTAATTTTATACCTAGTACACATCCTTATCTATGATGAAAAGGTTAAATGTAGGAATGGTTTTGATTAGGATTGTGCACCAAATTAACTTGTCATCACATGATCACCAATATAAGGAAGAGGGATAAATGATCATGTTTACAACAATATTCTACACATGAACATCAATTTAGTGCACCAGTAAGAAATGAATAAATTAGTCTAGCTCATGTTGACATATGCCATAATAAAATAAAATATACATTATCAAGTTATCATAACCATACATTAACCCATCATAATGTGCATTATATACATTACCACGTATAACCATAATGAATAAACTATATATATCACACAATAAAATCATCAATATAAATACAAATATCCATTATCTATCATGCATCAAAGAAAACCAATCACAAGTTCATATATCTTCATTTCCATTAGAGTATAATGTATCATCATAGTAAAAATTACATTCAATCATAACATTAGTAAGCTAATGTCCCTATAGTCCAAGGTACTCTTGCACCCCTATCCAACTTTTTATGCCCACTATGTTATTGATTGCTATGGGAAGAGAGAAGTAAAAAACTACAAGTTAGGGTAAATGGAAGGGAGTAGAAGAGAAAGTATAGGGTATGTTTCTTTAATTAAGGTATGATGAAGGGAATTGAAGGGGTGGCTAGGGTGGTAAAATGGATCTAGTAGGGTAACACAATGGAAGAGGATGTGAGGGATGAACATAGGTATAAGAGGAAAGAGGGACAAGCCTAAGGGTCAAATAGAAGGATTTGTAGAGATAGTAGGGGTGAAGAGGAGCGTAGGATGGGAAGGAATGAGCATAGAGATTAGGTGTGGTCCTATTAAAAAATAGTAGGAATGGATTTGGTAAAAGTGGTCATGAGTTGATAAGTGGGCTAGAGAAGGGCATACATGCATGAGAAATGGTTGATGAGCTAATATTGAACACCTTAAGATGCTTGTTCAAGAGGTATCACAAGGATTATAGGATAGGAAAGGTTTCAAAAGAAATGATGTGTCAATAATAAGGTGGGTTTGGAAGAGTGAGACGTGATGAGAAATATTCTAAATTGGGTAGTAGATTTGGCTTAAGCTAAAGTAACCTCATGTTAAAAGTAATCATCACTATGTGGAATTTGGGGAGACACATCTTTTGGGTTGGATGGAAAGGGAAAAAGGAAATATAAGATATCCTAATGTGAAGGGAATTATTATATGCAACTAAAAGGAAAAGCCATTTTTGCATTGATGCTCTACCTATGTTGAAAAGGTATAGTCTAGGATATTCCCACATGAGGCGCTAATTTTAAGCATATATTTTCATTTCATTGACATAGATCTATTCCAACTAATTTTATTAAATTAATATTATTGGTTAATATATTTTATAAATTTATCACTTGCTTTCTTACCTATATTATGATCACATTCCTTCTAGGATTTTCAATTCAACATTTTACTTGGGAGGAAAGGTATGGATTATTAATGTGCATTATATGTATTAATACTTTATTAGTGGGAGAAAAATGAAGAGCATATTTTCATACACATGTAAGTATACAAGTTACACATTATCCACTCAATTTTACATGAAATCTATTTGTGTATTATTGAAGTACAGACTTCTATCTAATTGTGAAAATTCAAATGGCTATCCACCTATGGAGAGCACTATACCCTAAAAAATGTATCTTCCTTCTATGAATACAAGCTATAATTTTTTGAGGTAGGCTATCATTTTTTTAATGCATGTTTTAGGATTTTAGGATTGTCCTAAACTTTTAGGGGTAAAAATTAAGTTTTATAGATTGGGGTGTAGGGTTTATAATTTGTAGTTGCGGTCTTAATTTATGGTTTATATTTAAACCCTAGATACCACATTCATCCAAGTGCATTATAAATTTAAATGTAAAAAAATGGTAAAATTTGTAAGTAAACTATTTTTAAAGTGAAATATATATTTAGGGTTTATGAAGTAGAGTTTAATATTTAGGTTTTATGGAAGAAAATTAAAAACATAAACCTTGAATATTGAAAATGTACATTAGAATAAACAAATAAACCTACTTGGAGGTGGAGAGGACCTTACTACATAGGGAGGAGGCATAAAAAGTAAGTGGGTAGGGCTCATAGGGGCAGGTACCCATTTTTGAGTTGTAGTTGATTGCTACTATCACCATGCCTATAGGAGAGAGAATGATCTCACAAATATTTAAAAATGTAATGAAATAATTTTTTGAAGTAGGTACTCATTATAAAATAGGCGCATGTTCATAATGTGTACTAATTTAGGCATGAGACACTGAAGCATAACAAACTCTCATTCAAATTGAGTGCCTGTTTAGGCTTAGGTCCCCAATCCTAAATGGGTACCCATTCCTATTATGATTTTTTTCAATCCCAACACTTCCACTTAAAGTAGACCCATTAGCTTTCTTTATCATAGTTTTCACGTAGAATTGTAAAGGATTGCATGAAATAAAGCACCTTAACCCTCCCACCAAACCTAGACTAGAGATTACATGAAATCCATTATCCTATAGAAACAAATAAAATTAATATCAAGTTGATCTATCTTAAGGAATTCCATGAACCACATAGTGAGTTGATAATTCAAAGAATCCCTTTCAATGTGCATTTTAGTCTTTTCGTGACCTTCCAAATGCATTTAGCAATCAAAATGTCATGAATTTGTTTGCATAGCTCATTTGGTCATGCATTGAAACCTTCGATTTCTATTTAAGGTCTCAAAATGTCAAATATTTCACACATCCACACTTTCGATTGATATTGAAAGTTAAACTAGTTTACATAGTTTTAAAAATATTTCCCACCAACATGAGGTCACATGTTTGTATTTTCTCAGCCATTTTTTTCTTATGATGAGAGGGAAGGCTTGGTTCCTCTATACAAAAGGAAACATTGTAAGGGAGTTGTTAATAAATGTTATTGTAAATAGTGTTTTTATCTACCTAGTTAGCTAATCACCTATCTAGGATTGACCTATTCACACCTAGATTAAGCTTCTTTTTCTTTTTGTCTCACTTCATAGCATTAAGACATGTGTCCTCATGACTTGAGACACCTATTGACACTTGCTCACCCACTTGTTAAGTGAACTCATGGGTGTCCCACCTATAGAGGGGTAGTCAATAGTCCGGTCCTACCTTCCTACCTCTTCATCCTTGCCTATGTATGCAAGGCTTGATCATTGTACCAAATACTCTTCATTTTATATTCATAAACATATTATTAAGCTTATTTTGTTCCGCTTGTGAAAGTCATTTCATGCTCTTGTATTTTGACATTCTCTAACATGGTATCAGAGTCATGAGAGCATGCTTCTTCCTGAATTAAGGTGTTTTCCGCACTTAACCCTATCAACGAAGTGTCATAGAGCCAAACTGTCAGCACCATTACGTCTAGAAGGCTTAGGAAACAAAAAAACACCATTGATTTCATCAATTTCAATTAATTTTTGTTTATTCTATTTTTTGGTCACTATGCACATTGTACCAAAGAAGTTGTAAAAAATCGAAAAATAAATTAGGGTCAATATGCTCTCTGCCAATCTGCTCATTAAAGTAGACAATTTGTTCTTTTGCAAGATTTTGGCCATTTTGACCTCTTTGTAATCTGGCAAGATATTTGCCAATTTGGCCTGTTGCATGTATTGTGGCCATTTCAGCATGTTTGCCAGTCATTTGGATTTGCAGGTCACAGCAGGAACAACATTTACTTTTACTGTTGTTGTGGGCTCAACACCTCTTCACTCAGAATCAGCGGCCTCATTTATTTTTAAGCAATCCATCGATCTGCCAGTGAAGAAAAGACTTATGCCACACACCTTACTTCAGCGGCTTCCACTCTCCTAGACGTGACAGAGAACTCAAAGAGATTTATTTTTGGACTGCTCTACACCAAAGGCAACGCGACTTGGTAAAGGTTTCGTTGGTGTTATTGCAAGTGTTTGGTTGCATTCTTCTCACCTGCTGCTCAAGCACATAAAACTAACAACATCCCTTCTCTGTCTAGAATTTTCAAATAAAATGAAATCACGGAGTTGTTGCTTTGTTTTCCAGTCAAACTGAAATACCCAAACTAAAATACAAAGCACAAGGAGACATGCAACTTTCTTTTGTATTCAATAAGCTGGAAATGAAAATACATAAAAAACTAAACATAAAACTTAGAAAATAAACTCTAAGCTATAAATTCTAGCTACTGGGAGCTTTCATGAGCTGCTCACAAACAGTATAAACAAACTTCAGGAGCTGCTAGGAGCTAACTGTAGGAGCTACACAAGATCTTTCAGGGGCAATCACTGCTCACATACAAATAACATACAACTACTGCTGTTCAGAATTTTTTCTGAATCACACAGAGAACAAAACAAAACATTCCTTTTTGTCTCTTCAACATTCCCCTCAAAAATTCAAAATTACCTGCCACCATTAATTTAGAGATTCAAAATTCATATCATATTTATTTATGGAACTGTATCAGAGCTGCGAGATGAAGATCGCAAAAACTGCGTTGGTTGTGGGCTCCTGACTGATGGAATCAAACAACTGGGAGTCTAACGTGAGCAGGAGGCCTCCCATCAGCAAGCGCCTGCCACTCCAACGTGAACCCTCCGCGAACTTGCTCATCGGCCGCTCAATGCCTTGTTAAAGATTGTATCGCCCTTCACTTTCAATCCTCAACATAGACGGCTTCAATTTCAATCGACCTGCTTTTCCAATATCTACGCTGGAGGCTCTGTCTGCCATCACGGTTATGTAGATTTACCTTAGCTTGCAGCCATAAATTAGATATTGAATCGGTGTAGCTGAGGCGTTTACTAAAGCAGCGCGACTTGAAGATTTTTTGGCGCAGAGATTTTTGTGGTGGAAGGCGTTAAAATCTTAGATCTGCGTGAGTATAAAGGAAGCTTCGTTCTCCACGCTTTGCATAGAACAGGCAGAGAGCAAATCTGTTAAGGAGCAGCAAGCTCATCGACCTGGCCTTTTTTGCTGATTTCAAGCATCCACAAATCCCTGTCACGACTTCTAGAGGCGTCCAACCAAGGGACTCAAGAGTTTGTTCAGCTCCTTATTCTCTCTATTCCTCACACATGGCTTGCCTCATCTTAGAGGCGTTGCAGATTTGACCTCCGACAGTGGCGTGGCCGTTCAGACTAGTCGCAGTTCCACACGCAATTGCAGTTTGTTGCTCGCTTATCTACTTGGCACCCAGACTTCAACATTTGGCACTTTGATCCAGTCAAACACCTCCTTATATTTCTCAATGGCTCTCACCACGTCCTTTGACTTGGTCGCAGCTCCTTTTGCTATCATTTGTTTTTTACATGTCACTCTTTACATTTATTGTGGCATTTGATAGGCATTTTTCTTTTAAAAACTCATAGTGGTTAAATCAACTTATCATGATTTATAAATGGTTGTAAAGGGGGTGAATTTTTTCATTTTTCTATAGTTTGCAAATGGAATGTTATCTATCGGCACTTGCTCACCCACTTGTCAAGTGAAATCACAAGTGTCCCACTTGTAGAGGGGTAGTCTATAGTTCAGTCCTACCTCCTCATCCTTGCCTATATATGCAAGGCTTGATCATTGTGTCAAATACTCTTCATTCTATATTAATAGACATACCATTTGCTTATTTTGTTTCACTTGTAGAAGTTGTTTCATGTTTTTGTATCTTGGCATTCTCCAACAATATATGCTAGACAACCAATTTGATATTGATTCATTTGTATCTTGCAAAATTTGTATGGTGTATCCTAGATGAAAATAAAATAAAGAATAAATATGTTTCAATGTGATAATGTAAGTGCAAGTTAATGGGTCAACTTTTAGTGGAAGTTATCAAGCTTGAAAAAATCCCAACGAGATTGAGTACCCATTTTGTAAAAAGGGTAATCATCTAGGATTGAGCTCGTGAACCTAAAATTATACCCATATGAAATGGGTACCTATTCTAATTTTTAAAATTGATATCTATTTTAAATAGAAATGGGCATTCGTTTTAAAATGGGTATGCATTTTAAAATGAAATGGGTACTCATTTCTATTTATACCATATATCGGTTCCTTTTTAGAATGGGTAGGCATTTTAAAATGAGTACACTTTCATAAAAAAATAGAATTGAAACCCATGATTTTGCTTTTATTTTATGCTTGGAAAATCAACCCTCAACCTTGAACCTTCAAGTAAAAGGTCATGGAAACAACAATTTTTTTTACTAAATAGCAATAAGGCAAATGACTTTTTCTTCAAATTTTTTTACAAAATTAACACCCATTATAGAGTTTTTTGTAAACCATTGTACAATTGAAACTCAAAATTGTTTGAGGTGTTGGATTCTCTAAAAATATCTATCACTAAAGTAATTAATTATGTCAATATTATTTAAATTTGGATATTAACTAACACAATAAAATATTTGATAGCATTATTACAATCAACTTCTATGATTTGAAACATTAAAAAATAAACAAGCTTTCAAGTTCATACCAGTGATTTGGTTCAAGTATAGGCATTGATAATTTATGTCTAACAATTTTTCTATATTAGGAGTTAAAAAATTAAATGTAACAATGCTAGAGCAACACGAATGGAAATAATAATATAACATATATATGGAAGGCTAATATCATGGCCAATGTTATTTCTATTTCTCTTGTTATTGTTACTAGGATTTGACAAGGGAAGGAAGTTGTAGATTATTTAATCCAATCAAATTATAACTACATAATTTCTCCTTGCCATAGAATTTTTTAATTAGGATCTCAATAGGTTTGATGAAAAATTATTGGAAATATTAGATGATGTTGTAAAAGTAAGCTTCTTGAATAGGTGAAGAAGACAATCATTTCCAACATAGATTGGCAAAGTAGGTGTGACAATATTGCAAATAGGGATTACATTGGTGATGTTGGTGGTGGAGAAACAAGTTTGACCAATAAGGTTGAATAAGGGTTGGCATGATGAAAATGAGCATGGAATTATGCAATCATTAAGTGCAGGTATTCTCAAAGTAGATTTTAGAATAGAGAAATTTGTATGAAAATGAAGAAGATATATTAGGATTAGTATTAGAAGTAGACTAATCATATTTTTCCTAGAAGGTTACAATTATAATATTGATTGTGCTTCTCTAATGCAAGATCTAAATTTCATCAAAGCACATTTCTACTAATAGTAATACACTTTTTATTTCCTTATTTGTGATATAAGATTTCTTATTTATAATTTAGAAAAAAGTCTAGGCTTGATTGTGGCTTCTACAAGATGCTATAGAAGAATAAATTATTTGATACTATTAGTATGGTATTAGGTAACAATGGGTATTAGATACAATGGGTAATAGTTGGTTTCATGACAATCTGAAGCTCGTTGTTATGCAATTTTTCTTGGAATCCAATGTTCTTGGGAGATGAATTTATCAATGGTGAAAACCTTTGAGAAAAAAAATGAATAGAATCCATTTCCAACTTAATGCTATATTAATTATGATTTCATTTTCTTAAATAACCTAGAATATAGGAACAACCACATTTATCAAACACATTTATGTGTTGGTCATCAAGACTATCAAGAAGTATTTAACAAATTACATGTTTCACTCTAGTTAAATAATTTCAAAACATATTCTTTATATTTTAGATATTGAATATTTCACCTCACAACATAGAAAACACTACACTACCATTGAATGACCAAAAATTGGTTTCATATGCATAGTTCTTTCAAATTGGAATCTTCATACTAATTGTCACATGACTTCATTCTTAGATTTTGTAGGAGTTAATGAAAACCAAACAAGTAGAAGAAGACTAATACATTGCATATGAGCAATATGCTAAAATGGGAAGTCTTCTTGATGAAAATGAGCAATACAAAGAGTATGAACATTTCAAGTATTAGAATAGTGAAGCCTTGTAACATGAAATCATCACAAATAGGGAAAACATTTTTTCCACTAAGGTGGATCATTATAGAATTTATAAAGATTATGATGTAAAAGAGCTAATTGTGAGTCCTTAGCATTTCATCCACGTTGCCTTGCATAATCTTCCAATTTCCTGTTATTATATCTTCTAGAAGGTTTGCTGCAGCAAATGAACAATATTATAATCTTTTTCAAACACTTAGTCCACCATAATAGAGTACTTATAAAAAACTATAATAATTCATGATCATAACATTTAACTTCTAAAGTCTAGATTAGATGTATTCTGCATATGTTCAATAGAACAATTAAAGAACCTTTTTCTTTAATTTTAAATTTCTCTTTACTTAAATAATGCCTTTATTTCCAAATAATTTTTATTTTAAATTATGGAAGAATTGAACAAACAATGTTCCATTTTAAAGATATTTCTACACTAGTGATGTATTGGGAAAATATTTTCTCCATAAGATCATAATCTTGTAGAGATTTGATTACAAGAAAATACAAGAGATTTAAGTAAATGATGATCTAATCAAAATTATAGGAATCTGATTCTTGTTAAAGTATTATTCTTTTAACTTGCTACTTTCCACGAACATATCAACATATTATTTAGATTCATAAATCATCTTATGAGAAGTCTTTTCAAGAATTTGACTCTTTGTGAACAAGAAAATTTTCTTCAGAGTCGAGAATATTCTTACTAGAAGTCTTTTGGCTAAGCTACTACAATGCAAGAATGTCTCTCTATTGTCTATTTCACTGCAACTATAGAGGGGTTTCTTTTCTATTAATTAACCATGGCTTTGCTCACCTAGATTTGCTTTTGGATCAAACATACAGACGTATAAATAGATATACTTTAACATGCTTTGCGTTGGTACTTGCATAAATTAAGTATGCAGTAAGTTATACTGTAATGAAATATAGATTGTTGTCCTGATGATAGATCACATGACGTCATCCAAAACGCCAATGGAAGAGTTACTATCGCATGTTTGTTAGAAGAAAGCTTGAAAAACACTAAAATATTATTATCAGTTTTCTTGGCAGCTGGCTAGGCATTGTGCTTCCATGGGGAATATGTACGGTATATCTTGCAGGGGATTCAAATGATTTGAGTGGATTGCATGCAGCTTCATTTCCCTCTATCATGAATCAAGAAGCGAGCGATCAATGGTCAGCTAGTGAAACATCTAAAGTTGCAGAATTTGCATTAGCAGCCATGGATCAGCTAGTGAAAATAGGTCAAATGGCAGAACCTCTGTGGATAACATAGGCCACCAGAGAAACCAGCATGGTGGTCGTGAAGGGCTTCATCATAGTCGAAACTCTCATCAATTTTGTAAGTAAATGAGAATATCTGGTGTCTATTGTATCGTTGCAACATATTAACTTTCAATTACATCAAATCTTTCGCATGAGTTTGACTCTGTATATTTTTCAGTCAGAGTTTTAAATCACACTAAGAATTCCTCATCAGAAAGAGATAACTGGCTAAAAGGAATCACAACAATACATCAAATCTACCTATACAAAAAGAATTAAGAAAATTACTAGAAAATCTTTACATATCCAGAAAATTGATTAGAGGGCAGGATTTAACGGATCAACAGTCTATGTTGACTATATAAATCTTTTCTCTTTATAATATCTTTTGGTGAAATCTGCAAACAACAATAGCTTTATCAGTAATTTAAAATTTAGTAAATAGCTATTACGTGTATCTTAGTTTCTTGTGAGATTTGAAAGTAAGAGAAAATTTCAGGCATGGGAAAGTGTGCAGGATTTATGCGAGCAGTGGTTCATGTGAGGAGTGGTTCTAAGAAAATTCACCGTCATGGCAAATTTATCTTGTGGAAAATTAACCACTAGCAATTCATTGTCGTGGATAATTCATCGCATGTACAATTAGAAAATTTTATTTATGATAATAAAAATAAAATATTTTTCAATATATTTTATTTTATTCTAGTAAACCAATTATACAACAATATCAGGCATCTCTATTATTGTACTATTGCAAATATACATATGACAACTATATAATCTAATAGTTGGTATTGTTAGCTATACTCCGCAAGTAATCACAAACATTGTTGGTCTGTCATACTTAGCCACTACATTTGTTAATGCAATGAATTTATCACGGCGATGAATTTTTTGATGGTGAATTGTTGGCTGTGAATTTGCCCAAAGCCGTGAGAAGTATATCAATTTTTGACTTTGCTGAAGTTTGAAGATATGAAGAAGATTTCAAATATAAGCAAGAAATCTTACAACATGCCATTTAGTGCTGGTAGCTATCTACCTGCATTTTATTTTTATCTGTATATACTTTTCAGCTGTTCCAATTGTCCATTTACTTTTTTAGTTAGAGATAAAATTTCTGAGAATTTATAGTTTTTGGATTTGACTGTGTAAATATTTTTTCTTAATGTTATTAATGTTTTAGATTGGATGAAAATATGACACAGTGCCTCAACTTAAAATAAAAGAATTACAATCGAACATAAAAGTATTACATGTTCTCAAAACCAATAGAAAGATAAAATTATAAACAAGGAATAATGAAGCACAGTTGAAAAAAATTGAAGGCAGAGGGAGAATAAAAAGAGTATTTACAAAGCTAAAAGTCATTCCTCTACTCTAATCTAGATGATTGCATTGCTAAATACAACCTTCAGACCTAAAATGACTCCAAATTCCTAAATCAACCTTCAGACCTAAAATGAGTCCAAATTCCTAAATCAACCAAAATAGTGCTGAAGTGTAGCCTTCAACTACCTTCCTAAATCTTTGACCCACTGTAACACATCCTAAACCAGAAGTGACAACTATGCTATTAAACTAGACTGATTTGAAGCAGTTGAACAAAATTATTCTTTTAGCAAAACAAACTTCTAAAATTACTGACCAGCATTGTCAGAGAGAGTAAATGACCTTTTATGAAAGATGTTCGTCATTCTCCCTTTCTTTTCGATATTTAACCTCCTAATTCAAAGCTAGCTTATTTATCAATCTTCTAAAATGAAAATGTCAAAAGAACTTAAATATTCAATTATTATTATTGATCTTTTGTGTGAGGAGGATTGTTTCTACTTTGAGATGGTACTCTATAAAACATCTATATAAAAGTTTGACCTAGATAGTAGAACTATCCTTTTGATAAAAAAAAATAAAAAAAAATCACAGTTTGTTGTTCCATCAAATTAAATACCTTGTAATTCTTCACATTTATTCTTTCTCTACTTCCATCTAATTGGTAGACAATAAATTATCTTGAACCAATTAACATTCTTTCTATTTTCTTTATGTAGATATAATTGTCCTCCTTCATTGAAAATCATGATGGCTCTTTCCATCACTTGTACCACCTAGACATAAATTATTAAAAATTAAAAGAATAAAAGATTTCCATATGTGCTTCCTCTTTTACATTATGGTTTTTAGACATCCTTTGCACTAGAGAATATTCAAGATTATTCCACGGCAATCATCTATTTGCCACTAGAGAGACCAGCATAATGGTCGTGAAGAACTCCACCATTGTCGACACTCTCATCAATGTTGTGACTAAATGAGAATATCCGATGTCTATTTCATTGTTGCAACAGCTTAGCTTTCAGTGACATCAAATCTTTCGCATGAGTTTTCTACAGTCTATTAAGAATTGTTGTGATTGCTTATGGTTTTGACTGTGATCACACTCAGAATTCATCTGAAAACGGAATTACAACAAAACATCAAATCTAACAAGAAAATTATTAAAAAAACTTCTTCTATGTTTTATAATTGGGACATATCCAGAAAATTGTTTAGATGGCAGGATCTAACGGGTCAACGGGTTATTTTAACCATACAAATCGTCTCTCCTTATTATATGCTTTGGTGAAATCTGCAACCAAGAATTGTTTTATCAGTAATTTAAAATTTGGTTAATAGCTATGACGTGTGTCTTAGCTTGTAGTGAGATTTCAAAGCACACAGAAAATCTCAGGTATGGGTAAGCCTAATCATTAAGCTGTATGCAGGATCTACAGGAGGAGCATATCACTTTTTGAGTTTGCTGAGATTTGAAAACATGTAGAAGATTTCAGAGATATAAGCAAGAAGTCTTACAATGACATTTAGTGGTGGTAGTTGTTTATTTACATTTTATTTATGTATATTTATTTTTTAGTTAGAGATAATTTTTTTGACAGTTTATAATATTAATTTGATGTTTCTAAATTTGATTATGTAAGTATTTTTTATTAATGTTTCAGATCATATACACTATCATTCATCATCCATCATCTGAATGAAAGCATGATACAGTACTTCAGTTGAAAATAAAAGTGGTACAGCTGAACATAAAAGAATTACATATACTTCGTAAACATAACATACATATAAAATTATAAGTAAAGAATAATGAAACATAATTGATAAAACTTAAAATCAGAACAAAAATACATGAGACACGATTCTATTAAGAAAATATACTTACAAAATCATTCCTCTAGTCCAATCTAGATTAATCCACTCATAAATTCAAATTCTCTGCCTCCAATGAGTCCAAACTCCTAAATCAACCAAAATAGTGCTGAAATGTAGCCTTCAACTACCTTCCTAAATCTTTGACCCACTCCAACGCATGCACAACCAAAAGTGATAGCTAAGCTATTAAGTTGGACTGATTTGAAGTGGTTGAATGAAAAACACCTTATTTTAACAAAACAAACTCCTAAAATTACTCAGTAAACCAAATTGTCAGAGAGAATAATGATCTTTTACCGAAGATGCTCTACATCATTCTCCCTTTCTTTTAAAATTTTGAACCTCCTAGTTCAAAGCTAGCTTGTTTGGCAACATTCTCGTAGAATAAATATGTCAAAATAACTTAAGAACCCAACTAACATTATTATTAATTTATTGTGTGATAGGGGACTACTTTTACTTCAAGACACTACTACTTAAAACATCTAGGTAAGAGATTGATCTAGATAATAGAACTATGCTTTTGACCCAAATAATAAGGCCACAATTTTCCCTTCAACCAAATTAAATGGCTTTGTAATTCTTCACATCTTTCTTACCTTAGTCACTCTAATTATTTATCCAAGAAAGTGATGATTTTTTATTCCCTTTTAATTAATAAAATAATTCTCTACACATTTTTCTAGATACTTTTGGTTGGTTATGTTATATAAAATCAATAAATCTCCATCACATATGAAGCTCCCAAATATCCCCATCTCTATTTCAGCTTTATCTTTAATGCAAATTATTTCTTCTATCATTACATTTTGGGCCTCTTCATTGTTGTCTTCAAAATATTCTCCTCTTATTTTGTAATCTTCAATGCCTTCCCCTTCTTTGGGGTAACACCATATAACAGTTTCATCCCATTAATCCTCTTTATCCTCATCTCAATCATCTACCTCTACTTTGTGAAACTCTTGAAGTATCATATTCAAGTGTGTTCCATCCACTAATACTTCTGCCAACTCTTCAATGGATTTAAACTTTTATTGTTCTAAAAGTTCCATCCTTTTTATCTATGGCTTTCCTCTCCAAGAATAGCTCTTTCTCGCAAGGTGTGTATTTATCCACACCATTATTTTTCACTTTCTCATAGCTCTTCAATTCCTTTGTTGTATATTTCTTTTTCTTTTCTTTCTTGTGATTGCATATTTCATATTATTCTAATTTCCACAATAACTCCTCCAACTCATGTCGTAAGTTTTAAAATTCCTTTTGTTGGTCTTATATTTTCTTGCATTTTTATTTTCCTTATTATTTCTTTTGACTTAGTCATCCTCTCTTTTATATTGTGATACCATTCCATATTTGTATGCATAGTCAAAAACCAAATACATGCCTACAAATCATAACTATTAAAACTCTTCTCACAATTCATCTGCTATAACTTGATCTATTTCATGCATGATAATAGTCTTCCCCACACTAGTCCTACCTAGAAATAAGATATTCTCCTCATATAAGGAATAATGTCACAAACCATGTCAACATGGTCATTCACTACTCAACCAGCCCTACATGAATTTTTTTTTGGATATAAGCAATAAATCTTACATATTATTTGGTTGTGGCAACTATCTACCTATATTTTAGTTATATTGATTTACACTTTCTAGTTATTCCATATGTCTATATGCTCTTTAGTTAGAGACATAAAATTTATCATAGTTCATAATATTAGTTTGAAGTTTCTAGATTTTATTGTGTAAGTATTTTTTGCTTAAATTTATAGATCATATACTGCATCATTCATCATCCATCATCACAATGAAGATATGATGTACTGCCTCAACTAAAAATAAAAGGATTACAATTTAAAATAGAAGGATAACATATTCTTTTCAAAACAAAAAAGAAAAAGAAAATTATAAGGAGAATAATGAAACATTTTTTACAAAAAAATAAATCTAGGAGAATACAAGAGATGTGATTCTCTTAAAAAATGAAGTATATACAAATCTTAAAGTCATTCCTCCACTCCAATCAAGATTAATCCATTTCTATATACAACCTCCAAGCCTCATATGAGTCCAAACTCCTAAATCATTGAAAATACTCTTAATCTGTTTTTGATAAAGGGAAAAACAGATTTTGAAGGGACCCAAAACCCTTTAACAAAAAGACCAAGGCTGCAAAAAAGACAACAAGCAGCCAGCGAAAAAGACCAGCTCCAAAACAAGACCAATCAAGATTTACATTTTACACTTTTCTTGTGGGAGCGGAGAATCATGTCGAAAGAAGGCTTAGAGGATTTATCTTTTTTTCCTTTAACTGTGATCCAACCTTCTTCCACATGCGCCGCCTTACCATGCCAAACTAGCTTGCTACTTTCATGAGGATGAAAGCCAACAGCTAGAATATTTGGAGATTCATCATGATTCCTTTGCACAGATAAAGACTTTTCTGAAGAACCACCAGAAAGGGAAGCCGAAGCACATTCACCTGAAGTGGCAGTCTTAGACTCAATAGGGGTTGCCCTAGCGTCCCCGCCATTTGAGATGACCGGAGGGGGTGTCCCTAGACCTAGTGATTCAGAAGCAACCACCTCTGAAATACTCTTAAATTGTTGCCTTCAATTGCCTTCCTAAATATTTGACCCTATCCAACACATCCACAATCATAAGTAATAGTTGTGCTATTAAGTTGGATTGATTTGAAGTAGTTGAACAAAATCACTATTTTTAACAAAACAAGCTCTTACAATTACAAAGAAACAAGCCAAATTATCAGAGAGAGTAAATCACCTTTTATGAAAGATGCTCAACATAATTCTCCCCTTCTTTTAGAATTTTTAACGACCTAGTTCAAATCTAGCTTATTTGGAAACAAATTATTCTAAAATGAAAAATGTCAAGAGAACTTAAGGACCCAATTATTATTATTTTTTTGTATGATGTAGGATTTCTTTTACCCTAAGATGCTAATGCATAAAACATCTAAGTAATATTTTGAGCTAGATATTAGAACTATCCTTTTGACCTACAAAATAAGGTCATGGTTTTCCCTTCCACGAGATTAAATACCTTTGTAATTATTCACAATTTTCCTTTCTCAACTGTCATCTACATTATGGATCATAAATTACCCTCAACCAAGTTGTCTTCTTTCCATTTTAGTTGCTTCATGAAGGCTTAATGATCCTTTTCCAATGAAAATCATCATGGCTCTTTTCATCACTCGTACAACCTTCTATTGAACCTACACATAAATTAAAGTTAAGGGAATATAAATTTTCCCATAGGTTCTTCCTAATCTGCATTATGGATATTAGGCATACTTTCCAATTCTTCTTTTATGTGGTCTCTTTTTCTATCTATACATGATGTTTTTAACAAGAAAAATACTTTTTATCCATGTCCTCCTTTATTAAACAACACATTTATGCGCCACTAATTCTTCCATTAGTGAATACAATTCTTTCTACAAGAAGTGATGCTCATCTATTCCCTTTTCATTAATAATAGAATTCTCTAGACATTCCTCTAGCTTTTTTTGACTACTCGGTGTTCTCTAAAACTAATAAATATTCATCATATATAGAGTTCCCAAATATGTCCATCTCTATTGTATCTTCATCTCTAATACAAATTGCTTCAATTGCTTCAATATATTGGGTCTCCTCCCATTATATGTGGCATTTGTCTTGATTGTAGTCTTTAAAATTATCCTCTTTTGTTGTAATCTTCAATACCCTCCCTTTCTTCAAGGTAACACAACACAACAACTCCATCCAACTCATCATCTTCATCTTCATCCCATTTATCTACTTCTACTCTTTGAAACTCTTGAATGATCACATTTAAGGGTATCGTATCCACTAATACTTCTACTAACTATTCAATGGATTTAATATTGTTACACCCCATTGTGTTAATACTTATTTACTTTTACCTAGTTGGATGAAAATGATGTAAATGAGTGTATTTATGATTTATGTGTTTTGGAAATATGATGATTAAATGTTTGATTCAATTTGATGTTATATAATGATTATGATTGTGAAATATATGATGCAAATGAATGTATTGTTTTCAGCTAACTACTGTTGCATTGTACTAAATTGGATGCAGGAATAGAATCAAGCCTTTGGAAGAGAGGGGAAGTATCACTCAAGAGAATAACTTGGTATACTAACCCTTAATAGGACCTAAACTAAGCTTTTACACACTCACTTCTAGTTTGGTTGAGTCAGGGTAGTAGATTGGGAAATCTAGTAAGTTACCTTTAATCTTGCTTGTGTATGATTAGAAGAGGTTATGGTTTTATTTATGAACATTCTTGTTTTAGGGGTTAAAAGTGTTGAGTCTCTTTGTGATATGTGAGTTCTTCTTTATGTATTTATATTTAATTGATGGGATATATACATAAAATGTATATATATGTATATTTGTATGTGTTAACGATAAACTCATACACATGAGTAAATACGTGCATGAGTATATGTAGATAGACATATCTACACATGCTCATGAATGGATTACCTATATACATGGGAATATCAATCAGACTAAGGTGACATATATACATATATACACTTCATGTATATATGTTGATTGATGGGATTGTGAATATACGTGTTTTACAATCGAGGCAATGATGTATATATATATATTAATTTGTGTGTATGTATAAATGTAAATGGAAACATCTGTATGAGTATATTAATATATATGTTTATATGTATATACACATGCATCATTATACAAAATATGAAAATATGTGTATGTGTATTTAAATATCGAATAATGTATTTTATGAACTTATAAGTTGAGATATATATATATATATATATATATATAATAAATCTTAATGATTTCAAATAGTGTTGAAATGTTATTAAGCACATAACTTATAAAACATAGAATACATTATGTATATAACACAATACATACATATAGTATAACACCATAGTATTAAGCTAGAAGGATGCACGTAAACAATGAGGCTCAGTAAATTTTGAAGGAGACCGATCAAGTCTACACCAACCAATTTGAGTCTGATGAGTCTTGGGTGGCAGACCAAACACAATATATGTAAAAGGGGAAATACTTGACTATCCTTCCATCCCGCAAAAGGTGACACTACCTACTGCAAGGCACTAGGAATGTATTAATTGAAGGTATATTATTTAAGAGAAATTATGATGTTGTCCTGCTTTGATGCTTAGATAAGCCACAGGTGGAAAGATTTCTCAATGAATTCCATAGCAGCCCTGAGGGTGGAAATTTCTCCACCAAGACTACCACCTTGAATATAATGCAAGCAGGATATTATTGGCCCTCCATGTTTTCCAAAGCACACCATCTAGTGCAAAAGTGTACTTAGTGCTAATATTTTGTTGGCAAAAGAAATAATTCCACCGTGCCGTTGAGCCTAATTGCAATTGAAGAACCCTTTGCTCAATTGGGTTTGGATTTCATTAGAATGATAAATCCTATTTCAAGCATTGGTCACAAGTGGATCCTTACAGTGACCAACTACTTCACCAAGTGGATGGAGGCCATCGCCCTAAAAAATGCTACAAAAGACGAGATTGTCAATTTCCTTGAAGAGTTGGTAACCAAATTTGGTTTGGCAAAAACCATCATATCTGAAAATGCTTAGGATTTTGTAGGCTCAGGGATGTTGTATTTTTTATCAAACATGGGGTCTTCCATAAAAATTCATCAAATTACTATCCAAAAGGAAATGGGTTAGCGGAGTCAATCGACAAAATCCTAATAAGGTTAATCAAGCGCATCGAGTCTGAGCAACAAAGGGATTGGCATAAGCACCTACGAGTTGATCTGTGGGTAGACTAGATTACGCCCAAGTAGATCTTGAAGGCCTCTCCTTGTGAATTAGTATAAGGAAAAGAGGTAGTTTTACCTGTTTCCATAGAAATCCTTGCATTGCAACTACTAAAATCCCTATAGATTGAAGAAAACAACGGAATGGAAGTATGGTTGGCAGAACTCCTCAAAATCAAGGAAGATAGAGAAAAATTCCATGGAGCCATGATCGACAACCGATAGACACTGAAGCGGTGGTTTGATAAAAAGACCTCCAACCCAAATTTTAGGGAAGGGAGCCTAGTACTAAAGTATGATGAGCGCACTGCATGAAACCGGGAAAACATACAAAATTTGAAGCACTATGGAAGGGACCCTTCCGAATTAGTGCATGCAAAGAAAGGAATGCATACAAACTTGAAGATATGGAAGGTAATGCTTTGGAGATATCGTTGAATGGTATTTATCTAAAATTATTCCATTAAAATACATGATTCTTTAAAAAATTTAACAATTATGTACCATATGTAATTTTTTTTGTAAATACGTTTTAGTTTTGAGAATAAGCCATGAGAACAAACATAGAGAAAGTAGAAGGTACTATATTATATCATCAATTTTTTTTACAATGTGATACAAGCCGAGGCTTAGATTTAAACAAAAGTCCCTCTCAAGCGAACCCAAAAAGAGTCACAAAGAAAAAAGAAACAAAAGGGAGGAAACATGCAAAAAATAGTGAAGCTACGCCTCCAACCGTTGTAAGCAGTTGAAGTGGCTCGTCAATGGATTTTCTTCTTCTTCTTTGTTAGGATGCAAAAGGGGGGTGAACACATAACACACGCAGGCTCGATGCAATATGGACCATAGGCCTAGCTGCCATGATTATACACTAGAAAATCAAAGTTCTTTCTCCAATCGAGCCCTAGAACGTGCTCCATGCCATACTCCTGCAGTAGGTAGGTGGTCGATGGCAGAGATGATGAGAAATTACCTTCAAGGTCCATGGTGCATAAGTTAGAAAGGAAGGGAATCTAGGGTACGTCTATCCTGAATTCCACATGCTTGCAGATATCCATGGCGCTTGGAATACCGATGCTAGGGATAGCTACTTACATGATTTCACCGAGCCTTTCCATCAGTGTAGAGTCAAACATTTGGTGTCACAATTCAATTATCATGGGCTTGGCCATGTTTAGGTCAAGTAGGGAAGCGATGAAGTGAGAAAGTATATTGTATTTTCTCCTCAACTAGTTCTCATCGTCAATGTAGTCCAGGCCAACTACCCACTTGAACGCAACCAAGCCAAGGAGGTCACACCTTTTCACTAGGCATTTAATTCTATCACTGGTGATCTCTCCCACAAAGCAGTATTATGGCCTCAGTGGTAGAAGCTGAATAGGAATGCCTAGGCCAGTTGACATTCTAATAAAGCAGTAGATTATAGTGGAATAGGAAAGTGCGAGAAAAGCTTGCTAAACTTTAGAGGCTTTTATTTTTGAATGAATATTGCAATAAGATGGTATAGCTATATATAGAGAGGATGTGTCGAAAAACCTA